>JAPZAG010000837.1:0-10587 GCA_027475135.1 Bactrocera correcta | reverse complement strand
CGACAGTTATTCGAGTGGACTGCGCACGATGAACCCGGTCCAAAGCGTGGAAAAACGCAACAGTCGGCTGGCTAGCTTATGTTGTTGTATGTAAAAATGAAAGAACCATCGACTATCACATAGCCTTATTGGAACGTTTGAAGAACGAAATGGCCGAAAAACATTCGCATTTGAAGAAAAAGAAAGCGCTGTTTCACCAAGACTGGCTATTTCCTGTTTTCGAATCTCAAAAACGAAGATTGCTGGGAAGAAATTTTCGTCGATTTGTGGTGATCGCCGAAATCATTGATGCAAAGAACAAATCGTACTACAAAAATAGTATCAAAAATTAGAAGGTTGCTATAATCAGTGTATCACTTTAAAGAGAACTATGTTGAATGAAAAAAAAAAACGAATTTTTCCAAAAACATGTGTTTTACTACAAGTATGATAGGCCGCAGACTTTTCAATTGATGCATTGTTACGTTGCACGACCAAATCGAATTTTCATGACTGTAAGGCTCTGATAATCTAACTTGAATAATATTGCTGTATAAAAGTATTGATATTTCTCCTACGACCATCGTTACATTTATTAAGGACTGTGATGTTTGCTCCATTTATTTGCTCAAGAAGAATATTTTTAGTTACTGTAAACAACGCAAATGGCGCTCGTATGTGAAAACGTTCTCATACCATCAAAAATATCAAACTTCACGATAAAATTGTGGGTTTCCAGATTGCAGTAGTGGTGTGTTGCCAAATTCTGAAATATAAAAGAAAACTATATATATAGTTTATTGCAACCTCTTAATATGTTCCAAAAGAATACAAAAAATCTTTCTACTAACGATTGTTTATAAGACCTTAAGATAGGGGGATAGATGAAAAATTCTTTGCATAAAAGCAATTGAATGATAAGATGAACCCAACTATTATCTGTCAAAATTCGTTAAGTCATTTCATTCATAACTTTTTGGATGTAGAATGAAATAAAGAAAATGTTACATGATCTTTGAAAGTTACTTTCTTCTTTGACTTCATACAACGTTTGGAATGATAAGCCACCTTATGTACTTTTACTTACCATATACTTTTTCATGTTATTTATGTATAGGTATCTTCTTTAGCGCCTCGGTTACGGCTGCTGTAATAGTTAGAATATTATAATAAACTATTTTTTTTACGTTGTTTTTCAATTTGGGAAATAGAAAATAATTACATGTTGTGCTTGAATGCGGAGGGTGGTTAATGAGTAAAATCCATTTTTTTTTTATTGAAAATTCCGTCCTCATTTATGCAATGTGCTACAAAACGCGCACAGATCTTTCTATCACCCAAAAATATTCAGATAAAATTCTCCCAATAATGTTAATACTCGTACCTAATCTCTTAGCGAGCATCCTCTTAGTAAATTTTTCATCGATACGAATAATTTCACAGAGTATTCCACTAATTCAGCACGATAACCAGCTTTTTGGAGTTAAAATGCTTCCATAATTCCATAATGAGCTTTATAAGAGCAGGTGTCACCAAGCCTACTTCCCACATAACACAGTTTTAAATTAACTCGGATTAGTCCACTTTTAAGTAAACAAATCCAGCACAAATGAATATAGTACATATTCGGAAAAACTTTGTGAAAATAGTGTAGACAATGTATTCCATGTTATGCCCAAAATTTGTCGAAATCGGATCATAAGTTTTCAAGAACTTAGACTCCAAATATATGGGCTCCAGTGGGTAAGGCTGACTTTTTGTGGAAGATTTCTGCTAATCTGGGAGATTTATTATTGAAAGTAGGATACAGTCCTTTTCTGATAATAATATGTTCGTATGTAGGTTGTAAAGTAGGTTAAATATATCTAACAGAAAGATTTTCGAACTTCCGGCTGATTTTACACCCCATACATGCTTGCATATCGTCAATCGTACATTTAAGCCTGCATCCTGAAACTACACTAAAATGTAATCAAACGCTTCGGTGTTATAGTAACAATAATATGCACTAAAGTTAGTTACTTATGTAGTGGCTCAGAATTATAAATGACAATGTATATGCGGTAAGGACATATTTTTTTATTATCCCAGGAAAGGACTGTCCTGACTGTGGGTGTATAATAGTATCCCAAAAAAGCTTTCCAGCCTTCTTAGGAAGCTTCTCGTTTGTCGGAACGCCGATAACGGACCATTATAAAATATAGCTACAAACTGACTGAAAACTTTTTGATTTGGCCACATATATATCTTCAAGAAATTTGACATAAATTATTGTCTAAGCCAATGGTGCAATATCCGAACAAATTATTCAGATCGGACCACTTCAGCATATAATTGCCATATAAACTGAAAGATCAATATCAAATTATTGTATGAAAAACTTTTTTATTTAAAAAACTACATTCACGAAATTTGGCACAGATTATTAACCCAAACAGCTCTATAATCCCCAAAAAATGGTTCTGATCGGACCACTATAACTGAAATCTGCCGTTTCGGCCGACCAATATCAATAAAAAAAAGCACCTGTGAAAGGTGTACAACCGCAGTGCAGCCGTAGTTAACGTCTTTTCTTGTTATATTATATAATAATAATAATAAATTAGTATAATTGTAATAACAATTATTATTATTATTGCTATATTACGGTGTCATTTCTAGCGCCTTGCAACTTTATTACAGCGCATAAATAAAGTGGACATAAACACCATTAATTTGTGCTTAGAATTACACGAATATGCATTACCATTAACTGCAACAACAACAACAATAGCAACAACAACCCGTATATATAATTGTCCACGATATTGTCGTAAGTCAATTGTCGTTTGTAATTTGTAATCATAAATTCGTAATAAAAATCCAACGTTCAATGCATATTGATTGACTCAACCGCTCATGAGCAACATACACATACAAATCGCTCACATACACACCTTTTAATGGTTAATGTTAATTCATGCACACTGGTTTGAAACACAGCACTCCACGCAGAGGCATTTTTATGATAATTCTATAAAAGCAATTCGAAAGGCAATACATTTCTACGCTTAAGCATAGTTACTAATACATGCCTATACACACAAACATATTTATGCTTGGGTCTACGCTTGTTGACTACTGGCATGTTCTTGTTAAGTCTGACCACTGTTTGCCGTCAACCTCTGCTTTCCCTCTTTTCACCATTTACACCTCACATTAATCCTTCACTCATGTTTATTTACTATTCTTATTAGTTACTCATGCTCACAGGTGTGATTATTGCCATTTTATTGATACTTAATGTTATTCATTTCAATTTGTTCATTTAAATTCTTTGCTACTTACAACATTGCTCAATTGATTGTTGAAAGTTCCTTACTTGTTAACTTGGCCTCAGTTTGGATGTAACCGAAGACTTCATACTCTTGCAACTTGTAGGATCATAGACGGAGATATACCTTCAGTCGCTGTCAAAGCCTCATTTTCAAATTTGTTGCGAAATAATTCAAAAATCGTTATTCGACGAAATCGCCAATTAATTACTAACAAATTTGGTAAATTATTAGGTTATATTTTAGGTCAAAGGCTCAATTAGTTTTATAACTACAAGGTGCTGAGGATATAAATTACTGTTAACATGTGGGCCAATCAAAATCCGCGATCACCCGAAATTCCATCAAACTGTGCTTGAATTCATCAAAAATCAGTCGAAGTCATCACCGAAATTCATGGAAATGTTATTGAACATCTCCATTTTGACCAGACATTTGGGCTTACGAAAGGTGTGTGCACGGTTTGTTCCACACAAATTGACTGACGACCAAAAATTACTCAGAATCCAAAATTCGAAGGACGATTATTTGACCAAAAATCACATTTTAACCATTAACCACTCCTCTTATTCAGCTGATATGGCACCGTGAAACTTCTTCCTTTTCGGAAAAATGCATTTGCCCATGAAAGGAAAGCGTTATGCAGACGTAGAAGCCATTCAATAGGCTTGCACCGGCATACTGGCGTCCATACCGACCAACAAACTAAAACACTCGTTCGACATGCTTTTGGACCGTGCGAAAAGCTATATTGAAGCAGAATGAGACTATTTTGAATCAAATAAATTGATTTTGCTATTCGTTCTGTTTTTTTTAAGTCCTGTTTACTTTGGAACATTGTTTTTCTGGTCGGCCCGGGTCCTAACTTTTTTTCTACTGAACCGATTGCTTTTAAATTTTAACAGGCTGTTCTACACACTTATAGTTCTCGTCGGAACTAACGAGATTTTTTTTCACCCCTAACTTTTTATTTTACAATCCTTTCTTTGCTAAAATAAAAGGACTATTTTTTTCAAAGTCCGCCATTTTGTTATTTACCCTTGAAATTTAACTTCAGTAGTTCCGACCAGAATGACATGTCTATAGATTAAGAATAAATAAGAATATTTGATTTCAGATAACATCAAGAGCCACAATCACCCGGGCCACCCATGTGCATTTTTTTTTTTTGAGGTTCCAACTTCGAGTGACAATAATAATAGTAATAAAGTATTAAATTTTTTTTTTATATTTTTAATATGTAAATAAAAACACTCTAAATATTTAATATAATTCATTTTTATTTTCCTATAAGAAACCATCCTCCAAAGAAGTCATGCAAATAGGCATGAGTTACCAGACTACAAACTTAAGGGGTTAAGGGTAGTTAGAATTTTCAAAAAATTAATTTTTTTTGCATTTTCGTTAAGTGTAATATCTTAAAAATATTCTCTGAAAATTTTACGTTGATCCGATAATTAGTTTTTGAGTTATTCGAGAAATAAGAAAGAGAGCTCGGGCACTTCAAAGCGCTAGTGTGAAAGTTTAAACGGGGTTTTCTCAAAACTATGTCGAAAACCGTTGAGTAGATTTTAATGAAATTTATACAGCTTTTAGAATACGTAAAAAACTAAGGCCTGATCGAAGGATTTTTATTTTTTTCGAAAATTTCGATTTTTTAAGACCAAACTGTTGATTTTTTCGGAAAAATTTAGAAAGAAATTTCCTGAGATCATTTCGCTAATTTTGAAAACAAAGTAAAATCCTTCGACCAGGCCCGAGATTATCTATTTATAAAACTATTTTTTTCTGTCCGATTGTTTTTAGATGAATCTCCAAGGCCTTATGCTTAACACCGTAAGTACCTTGTTTTGGAACAGGGTCAACACAAACAACTATAACTTAGGAAATTAATATTTTTTTTTGAAATTTTCGTGACACATCCACACACATTACTACTTTTGTAAAATAACATGATTTGGTAGGAAAAAAAAGTGAAAACTCTCATTTTTTCGTGCCTCTGACTACCCCTAACCCCTTAAACGTGGTCGTACAAGCCTTGAAGACGATCCACGCGACGGACGTCCAAAAAACGTATCAACACCAGAAATCATAGCCGAAATACAGAATATGGTTTTGGAAGATCGTAGATTGAGTGAGAGAGATGCTCTTAGTAGAGGCTCTACACATCTCATGACGCAGTGTGAGCCATATTTTAAGTGAAATTTTGGGTTTTAGAAAGCTGTGTGCACAATAGGAGCCGCGTTCGCTAACAATGGAACATAAACACATTCGAATGCGATTTTCTCAGCAACATTTGGAGAGTTTTAAAAAGGTTAAAGTGGATTTTGGACTTGGGCCATGATCCTGGATCAATACAAGAGGCTAAAGAGTGGTGTGAACTAGGTTGTTCGGGTTCGAAACAAGTTCTTGTCCGGAAATCGGCCAAGAAAGTTATGGCATCCGTTTTTTGGGTTGCGAGAGGAATTTTGTTTGTATATTACTTAAAAACTGGTAATACAATTACTTCTGAACATTATTGCAACCTTTTAGGCCGATTGAAGGAAAAAAATCGTGAAAAAAGACCCGGTTTGCAGAAGGAAAAATTCTTTTTTCATCAGGACGTGTCCCAAGAGCATTTTGATAATGGCTAAAATTCATGAATTAAAGTTCGAATTGTTGGAGCATCCACCGTATTCACCAGATTTGTCACCTAGCGACTTCCATTTGACTCCGTTTTCAGAACTTAAAAAATTTATGGGTGGTATGTGTTTTTTATCAAAAGAAGAAGTCATAACGGCTGTTGAAGCGTATTTTGCAGACATTCCGTATTCTCACTTCAGGGATGGGATCCACAGATTTGAAAGTCGTTGCAGCAAGATTATACTGAATAATAAAGTGTATTTCGAATCATAAAATTGTGTTTTTCTTTTCAAACGACACAACTTATTGAACAACCTGGTATATAAATCAACCAATATCCGCAGTAAATAAGAAATTATTCATTTAAATTTTTCATACATGATTTTTATTATTTTTTTGTGATTTCCTTTTCTTTGTTTTATTATTTAATTATATCTTTTAAATTACTTTACTTAAATTTTGTCACATTTTCATCGCACTTTTGCATTTGTGATTGCCATTAAATTTAATATTAATCAATAATAATGATTTTCACTTACACGCTATTTCACATTTCATATTTCTTGAATTACATTTAGTTTTTTTTTTTAATTTTTTATTTTAGGTCTAAATTTAATTTAATTGTTTAATAATAGATTTTCGACTTTTTAACTATCAATATGGCCAATTACACTTATACATACATATAGCGTATTAATTACATACAAGTTTACAGTTATGTGCATTATTAACACACACACACACTACCTTAGCATAATATACAGACACAGCTATTTTAGCTATGCGCAATATTTCAATACATACAGTTATTTAAATTACTAAAATGTATTAATTTTTTAATTGGCGGAAAATTTTCATAAATTAATTACAACTAAAAATGCTATTAATAAATAATACTAAATTTGCATAACATTGAATTAAATTTGGGGGTAAATAAAAATTGTGTGTTATTTATCAGTTGGTTTTTTGACTTAAAGGAAAAATAATTTTTATTTACAAAAATATTTATTTTTATTTTTTTGTAATTTTACAAAAGTTCACATTAATTGAAAACCAAGTTGCATTACTTTCTATATGTTTTTTTTTATTTATTTACAAATTTTATTTTTTTTTTTTTTTTTTTTTTGAATTATTGTACATCTGCTAATTTTAATTTGCTTTAAACACTAGTTTTTTCACCACTTAAGCGCTTTTTACACTAACAATAATTTTTACAAGACTCACACTTTTTCGGCTTTTCTTCGTTTTACTCGTATTTAACCGCTTCTGATTTGCTTAGTAACTGATTTTTGACTTTTCTCCACACATTCTTAGCATAAAATTAACATATTTATAGCATTTTTTAAATTATAGATATTTTTACTAATTTTAATTTTTAGTTTTCTTCCGCTTCTTATTCAGTGCAGTTTTCTTTTTTTCATTTGTGCTATCACTCCACAGTTTAGTTTTGTCCGCATTATTCTTTATTCTATAAATTATTTTTTACATATTTTCTTATTCTCTTACATATGAAAATTTTTATTTTTTCTTACTTTTTTATGCATTTATTTACAATTTTTTATTTTAATAAATTTAGTTTTGTTAAAATGTTTTTTTTTTTTGTGCAATTTCAAATTGCAGTGCGTTAACAAATTTTGCTTTGTTGCTATGTTTTTACAATATAAAATTTTTACTCCTAGTTATTTGGACGTTTATTTGCGCTTTGTCGAGCTTTCATTTCAGAGCTTTAATCATATTTCAGTTTTTTTTTGTTTTTTGCTTAAATTGTGGTTCTCATTTAAAAAAGGAGTTTTTAAAACAAATTTAAAAAAAAAATAAAGAAAATATAAAAAAGATTGTAAAGTTATATTTTTTATTACTTGTTTAGTCGGATGAACAGCAAATTTAAATAAAATTCAAAAAACTTTTGAAAGAAATATTTAGTATGAAGCTTTCACAATGCTTTCAGTAGAGTCGTATTGCCGAATATATGTAGTTGTAAGTCAACAAAAACAATTAAGAATAGATTTAGATAATTTATTTTAGGGTGTTTAAATTCCTAGAGTGCTTGAAAAAGAAAATACTTTTTGATGAAAAGAAAGCTTTTCTTTATTTTTTATGAGCTTTGTGTGGCTGTTAAATATTAAGCTTAATTTACTCATTGCGAAATGGTGCTTTAGAATCCTTAAGATTGATTGTTTTGGTTGAAACTTTAAATAAAAAAAATCATTAATTTTCATTAACACTTGCAGTTGGTTTTGGTGAAAGCTGTCATCAAAATGAAACATAATCAAGAAAACGACGACAAAAATTTTAAAATTTTGATTGTTAATGATAAAATTATTTTATAATAACAAAATATAGCAATATGTAGTCAAATTTATGTTTCGAAATTAGTAAAATGAAAGCTTCAATGTCTAAAAAAGTTTTTTTTTTGAAAGCTTTTACCTTGAGTGCTTTTTTTAGCTGAGAAAGTTTTCATAAGTTTGAAGGGCCAATAAAATTTTAATTTGAAGAAAATTGTGAAAGCTTCATTGCGCTTTTGCAGCTCTCATATTAAAATGTATGTTTTGAAGAGGTTTCTTGGGGGTTCTGAACTGAATTGCGCTTGTATTTGTGTCTACATATTTTTGGGTAAATATTATGTATATTAACGTTGTATATATATATACAGTTAGCACTATTTATCGTAAGCTATTAAAAGGTACTAAAATAAATAAGAATTGCACGCGATGCTGAATAGCTAAAATTCCACTATAAAATTATTATTACTCTTTTGCAAATGGAAATAAGTTGTATGTACTCAAACGAAAGAAAAAACAAAGAAAAAAATAACAAAAACAAATAACTAATAAATAAAACAGAAAATAATGAGTAAGCAAAATAATTCAAAAAAGAAAAAATAAAATAAATAAATAATTAACAAAAATTACTAAAAAATAATAATAAATAAAATAAAAAAAAATTAATAAAAAAAAATAATTAAATAAAAAATAATAAATAATATAAACCAGAAAATTAAATTAAAAAATTAACAAAATCGAATAAATTAATTTAGTTATTTTAATTCATTAATTAACTTTTTATTTATTTCTTTTTATTTTTGAATTAATTAGTTTTTTAATTAACAATTAATTATTTTTTAATTAAGTTGTTAATTTTAGTTTTTAAAATTATTTTTCTCACTCGTTTTCGATTTACATATTTATTTTTAATTGAAATAAAATATAAATTAATTAATAAAAAATTAACAAAATTTAATGACTTAATTTAATTATTTTCATTAATTAATTAACTTTTTATTTATTTCTTGTTATTTTTGAATTAACAGTTAATTATTATCTAATTAATTAATTAAGAAATAACTAGAAATTTAATAGTTAATTAAAATAATTAAATTAATTCACTCGAATTTGTTAGTTTTTTATACAAATAAAAAAATAAATCGAAAAAAGATTAAGAAAAATTCTTTTTAAAAATTAAATAAGAAAATAAATATTACAAAAAATAATAAACATATAAAAAAAAATAAATAAATAAAAAATAAAAATGATTTCAATAATTAAATGTGTTAACCATAAAAACTGCTTACTTTTATAGCTATGATATAAATATTTCTCCGCATAAATAAATTACAATAGGTTCTCAGCAGGACTTCCCTCAGTTAGCAACAACATATACAATATACTATTTGCATTCATAATTCTTTTCGTCAAAACTGCATTTACGTACACTCCAAAGCGCATCTGATTCCAAGTAAGCAAAACGCCAAATAATACAACTTTAACATTATGCTAAATAAACTGGCGCCAAGCACTTGTCTGTTCACCTCAAATTCTTCACATAACAACAATACATACGCACACAGCCACGCCTCAAACAATCGTGTACACACTAACAACATAATTCCGCACTTGAGTTAATCCTTTGTCTAAGCCACACAACGCTGCGGTTTAAACAGTAGCTCAGACCGATCAGCGGCTTAGCCGTTTGAGAAATCGTTCGTTGAATGCAAAACACTCGAGAAGATAAAGTACGAGCCCAAGCAGACGAAGCGCAATTAACCGGGCTTAGCTCATGGCAACAAGTGCAGCGTGACCGAAAATCGCACGACTGAGAAGTGGTCAAGTCCAAATTGTGTTTTCGCAATATTCAACGGTTTTTTGCTTTTGTAGTAGGCAATCTCACGCTCAATTGAGTAAGTCTTGGTTGCAGACGAAACTCGGTATTCGACAACCCGATTTGGTGTTGATCCTTTGTGTGGTTGCTTTGAGGATTCGGTGTTGGTCGCTAATGATGTTGCACACCACTTGAACAACCACTTCAGTTGCACTCATTAATGTTGGCGGCGACAGGATAATCCCGGTATTATCAACAAAAACTAAAACGCCTTGCAGTAAAGCCATGCACCATGGTTGGGTATGTGTAGGAGAGTTCGAGAGAGACAGAGAGAGCGCGCGTAAGAATTTGCTAACATTTTTTTGGTGAAATTAAAATTTCTGTGTGCAAATATTTTCAAGTGCCTGTGTTGTTTGTTGCTCCTGGGCAAGTTGTGGTTATAGTCAGTTGTAGTTTAATGTTTGTTGTAACTAGTATATTATTGCTGTTGGCTTAAGTTGTAGGCGTAGGCGCTCGGTTACGGCTTTTACGTTCCTTTTGGCTGCTCTTAGTCGCGTGTTTTGTTGTTATTGTA
>JAPZAG010000836.1:0-20545 GCA_027475135.1 Bactrocera correcta | reverse complement strand
CAATATCAATACCAATATCAATATCAGTAATAATACCAATATCTTTATCAGTACTAATATCAATATATATATCAGTACCAGTACTAATACTAATATCAATACCAACACCAATACCTATACCAAAATCAATACAAATACTAATATCATTACCAATACCAATACCAGCACCAGTACCAACATCAGTACCAATACCAATATTGTTACCAATATCAGTACCAGTACTAATACCAATATGAATATCAATACTAGTATCATTACTTATATCAGTACCAATACCAATACCAAGATCAGTACCAGTACTTCTACCGATATCTATATCATTACCAATACCAATATCAAAACCAGTATAATACCAATACCAATACCAATATCAGTACCAGTACTAATACCAATATCAATACCAACACCAATACCTAAAACCAAAAAATCAAATACAAATACTAATATCAATTTCCAACACCAATACCATACCAAAAAAATCAATACCAATTTCCAATACCAATACCAATAATCATTACCAACATCAGTACCAATACCAATACCAATATCAAATAGCAATATAAATACCAAAAAAACCAAAGTACCGAAATGAATACAAATACAAAATCCAACTCCAATTACCCATTACCAACACCCATTCCAATTAACAATCGCGTTAACAATACTAATACTAATAAGTACGTGTACATAACAGTATAAAACCAGTATCAATACCAATACCGAATATCAAAACAATTACCAATACACATAACAATACTAGCACCACATATCAGTACTAATCGCTTGCAATATAAATAAGTTTAAAATACAATACCAATACCAATAAAAATACCGAATCCAAGTGCAATATCAAAACAACTGCTATTTCGCCAGTGACGTCATAATTTAACACAACTACTTGCAATATTCTTATATCGATTCTAATACCCCGACATCACATTATAGCCTACTTTTTGGTGTTGGAAACACAACGAAAAGCCAAAAAGCAAAACATTAAAAACTCAACAACATTTTGTACTGCGGCAGCAATCAATTGCAAAAAGAATAATACTACCAACAGACGTCAAGCGCTTTATAGCGAACAAACCGCGGTAATAATAATAATAATAACGACAACAACAAACAGAAGCACTGCATTAAACACGAGTATTTTCGAAAATGCAAACCATAAAGTACGTGAAAGAGTTTTATTTACCAACAGCTTGTTGCCAACTGCAATGCATTGCTTTGAAAGTCGCTGACGAAATGGAACAACAACATTATAGCAAAAGTGGAAAAGAACTCAAATACACGCAAATGTGCCTGAGCACATAACAACTCGCACGTTTGAACTTTGAGCACGAAGGTAAAACAAAAAAAAATTTAAATCGAATATTTTGAAAAGTAAACAAAGAGTTGGCTTGCATTCCCAAGCGAACGATCGGTTATAGGCTATTAAACGAAAAAACAAACTCAAACCGCCTAAAAGTAGACTTCGTTGTACGTAGGTGTCTATATTGGCTTTACCTTCAACTCTACCATTGGTGCTGTGATGGATGTTGCTTTTTAGTGCTGCATATACCGCGAATATCCAAATATTGCTTATAAAACGTTTGTTGTTGTCAAGGAATTTTGGCAGCACGCGGTATATACCCGTAATCCTATATGAGGCTCTCGTGGGTTGTAAAAGTGTGCTAGCAATTTTGGTGGATTTTTTATCTGAAGTCAGACTTTCAAAGCCAATATATTGATTGAGTGAAAGACCGTGTACTGTACTTAAGATATCTGAGACTTAACATAATCACTATGGTTCTACTACGAAAGACAGCTATACATTCCTATGTAAATAAGGTCTGGATAACTGTTTTGTGAGTAGTGCCAAAAAACCTAAATATCTGTAAGCGCTTTAGAGACTTTTTAAAATACTGTTCTACTAAATATTAAAGATGACTTCCAAGTATATTTTTCTTCTTTTTTTAAACTTTTTGACTCAATCTTCTTGAATTCGGTTTCACAGAAATATTCGTCCTCGGACAAATAGCAAAAAAATGCAAAACTACAAGAGCGCTAAAATGCCATTTTGCCTTTTTTCACCAAGACCTTTTTTAGAAGTTGACTTATGTAAGCCATTGAGAAAGAGAGATATGGAAACAGAGAAAGGGTTTGAAATAATTCTGATCTTGGAGCTGTTTTCTCAAAGTAATAGGGGTTTCTTCAGATTCTGACTAAGTTGTGGACTTATTTAAGGGGTGCTGTCTACTGTTGCTTTTAGTCAAGGTTGGGTATAGTTATTTTCTTATTTAAATTCATTGAGAAAGAGAGATATGGAAAAAAAGAGAGAGGTTGAAACAATTTTGATCCAGAAGCTGTTTTCTTAAAAGAGGATGCGTTTCTACAGATTCTGACTGAACTGTAAACTTGTTTTAGCTTAACACCGAGAGTCTCTTTTAGTAAATATTGTGTACAGTCGTGCGCATACGAAATTTTGAAACTAGTTACCAACTAGTGAAAAAGGAACTAGTCCGATTTTAACACATTTTCACATAATTTTTGGGATTAATTTTATTTTTCTACAGATCTTAACACAACTAGCAGTATAAAACTATCGAATTCATTTATTAACAGAATATTGATTTCTTTTTTTTTGCAGTTATCTTTACCAGTTTACTCCGTTCTAAACTACCGCCATAAAGTTTCCTCACTTGCAGATAGAGGTTGTTTAGTGCCTATCGAAGAAAGTTGCTTATTTAAAACTAGCAACTAATTACTAACTAGTTTAAAATAAACTAGTCGGCATTTAATGCATTCTCATCTATTTTTTGGAATACATTTCAATTTCCTACAAGTCCTAACACAAGTAACACATTGATATCCAAATAGGCTCAGGTGCAAATGAGTAGTATTAAGCATATTATGGGTAAATTGGCAACATTTTGGCAATGCGCTACTACTCAGTGCAGCATTTAAGTCGTTGCACTTTTTATATAAGGTGTCTCCTTAGAAGTATAAAATTTCCTAGAAGGATGATTAACTGCCAAAATAAAATACATGTGTATTATATCACAAAAAATTTTTGTGGGACCTCCTTCCTTATCTTCTTCTTATCTTCTTCGTTAGACATAGATGCATTTATATTAGTCAAATACAAAATTTTGTTAACTTCCTTCACTTTTCTGTGTTTTCTTTCAAACAAAACTTAATTGCATCGAAAAGTATACCCTATATTATGCATTTGAGCCGCTTTTTTATAAATCAAACAATAGTATGCTTTTTTTTGCTATTGCTTTTAAGGAAATGCCGGAATAGCGTGACATAGCTGAGGCACGATCGCTTGATTACATGTCACACTGTGATTACATCAAACGTCAACGCCAAGCTAATGTCATATTAAATAACTGCTTATTACAATGAGAAATCTGCCTGTATTTGTTTTTGTTTTCACAGAAAATAATATCAACTTTTACGTAAGTATATTTTTTGAAAGAATAGTGAGTCGGAAAGAACTTAAATCCCAAGCAAATGATTACAAATTAGATTAGAAGACATAAGCCAAAAAATTGCCTGAGTGCACTGCCTTCAACCAAAACTTGTGAAAGGATGAGACGGGGATCCTGTTCTACCTCCCTTGGAAAAACTAATAATTATAAGGAGTAGCACAGTCTCAGTTTTAGCACAACCTCTTCGAAAACAATAATAACTCAATAATCATTGACTAGAGCTCAAACGCTGATACTCAAAAATTATGACGGAAACCCTTCAAAATAACCCGCTTGTAAGAATGTTTAACATCTCAATCTTAGCATTGCAGCATCGCCTTTGAACGAGTCGAAGATGCGCCATGAAAGGTAGAGAATATGCGTATGACTGTCCCTTGAAAACATCAAAATTATATTCCGACATCTCACACAACGCTTAATAGGCGTTAGCTTTTTAAACTCTATTCTCAAGATGATATTTTGCGATAGTCAAAGCAGCACCGTAAAACGTAGATGAGGCACTCAAGTAGCAATTTAACTACCAGACTTCAGACCAGATATCTATAAATCTTGAGATCAATGGCTTCTGGTATTACTATATGCACTTTTTTGCATGCCGCTCGCACCCTTACATGCTGCTCTTACACTCCTCTTGCCAAAGATGTCGAAAAACTACGTATTCCTTAGATATCAAGCTATAATATGACCCCTCCAAGCCGGTTTTAAGTAGTCGAGAGAGTTTTTTTTTACCAAAAAGTTATCTGAGAGGTTCAAATCAATTTGAATAGTAAACGGAACCCTTCATTCACGTGTAGACCAGTTATATTCAAAAGAAATAAGTAAAATTATATCTGTGAACGTATTATCGCTGGGAGAAAGTGCCTCTGTGAGTTTCAAGCCATTTTGAATGCCAGAATGTTCATACTTACAGATCTTCTACTCTCTTGCAGCTTGTTTCTTTATACAATAACTAAGTATGTGTTATATTCATAAGAAGTAAATATAATTAAATCTGTAAGAGAGTGACTTTTAAACCATTTTGAATAAAAATAATTATAAATACGCGATTCTTATATTCTGGAAAAAGTCTCTTCTATAATAATTGTAGGTATCACAAAAAATTAAGGAAAATTATATTTTTGGTATATATATTTATTTGAGAGAGTTAAAGCTACGAATTACAAATTTAATGGAATGGCTTTAAAGTCATAAAATCACACCTCATAATGCCGAAAAGTAGACAATACCAGCTCTATTAAATACTTCTGTTACCAATATTCTCTAACATCATCATAATCAAAAATAACTCTGCTCTCGGAGATAGAGATGCCCTTGAAAATATTTTCTCTATTTAATGACGAAAAACAAATATCATGAACTCTTAATGAGTTTCCATATTGCTATTTAAAGAGGTACATAAATTCTCGAAATATTCTTCCGACATATCAATACCCAAAAGTATACCGTACCTGTCCTCGGAGAGACTTAAATTTGCTCTTTACTAAATATGTCCCAACATAATAATCGAAACAAACATTATCTAGTCTCTGAAGATTCGCAGAGTACTCTTTTCAAAAGTAAATTTGTCATATAAAAATTTTATATATTCAAAAAGTAAGTACAAATATATTTATAAGGGCATTACCTGTGAAATTTCGAAACTTTTGTGAATATCAAAAATGTTGCTCCTGCCAAACACCTTCATTTATTCACGAGTCAACCTAATGTACTCATAAAATATATGTACTTGCTGTCACGCTGAGACTGTCTTCAAACAGAACTGATAAGGATTAGGATATACAAACACCATAAAACATAACACCAACACCTCAAAAACAACATAAGTACACATAACCTATAAAATGTGTGTGTAAATAAAATTATTTATGCAAACTCACCAAGTGCAGCAAGAAATAAATATTCCAAAAATAATATGTGTACGCACGATTGACTTTGCAAATAATAAACTCATATTAAAGCATGCTTTCAGGCGGCATAGGCGTCAATATCGCAGCTATCGGAAAAGAAAAAGATTTAACAAGTATTTATGAAAAGCAAGACGATAATGGAGATCGATAACGACACACTTACAAGCACACGCTACTTAAAGCCCTGCATAAAGTTTTTATGCCGTGCAAAAGAAATTCGTGCGAATGGCGTGATTGTGTGCGTGCGCATTCGCGACTATACCTGAGTCAGCAGAAAAAATGAATTTCTTGATTCAAGTGAAAGAAAAATGTGCGAAAGTGAATGAAATGAAAGAAACCACACAATCTGGCATAATCGCTGATAAGAGACGAATATGAGCAGGGAAAAAATGTAGCTATTGTGTGGCAAGTAAGCAGCAAGGCGGCGCTTAGGCTAAGCAATGCAATTGATTGAAAAAACTCTGTGTAGCGTAACAAAAAAAAATATAGGCATGAATGATCCGTATACAAAGCAACCTTGAAGATGTCATTTGCACAGATTTGCGCTGCTACGGTGCGAGTAATCTGCATGTGTGTGAATTAAAGAAGGTAACAAATATATCCATGAAACATTTAAAGTACTAAATTACTTACCATTTATGAGAAATTTTATAACTTAGTCTACTACAAAAGATTCCTTAATCTCCTCCAGCCAAATAAATTTCAATACGCTGCATATTCTCTCAAAGCAGTGTCTATATGTTGACTATACTTGCTCTCAAAGAGACCTGAAAACATTCTTCGTCAAACATTTTCTCAACATTATGGCCAAAAATTAACTTTAACTACTTTCGGAGTGGCTTCAAACTGCTCTTTAACAAATATCACTTCAATAAAACTACCAAACAATATCAATATCTAGTTTCAGAAACTTCAAAGTATTTTTTGGAAAGTATGCTCTCAAAACGTTGACCAAACAATGGACAATATATAAGCTTAAAGGCATCAGAATACTCTTTAACAAATATTCACTCAATAAATTGAACAATGGGCATGGTCCTCTCAAAAAATATTCTCTCAAAGAAATCAGCAAACATGAACAATATATATGTAGGCTCAAAGGCATCAGTAGTTTCTTTGATGAAAAGCTAAAGTAAAAAAATAGCTATCAAGCTTGTCTTCGGTTGAAAGCTTCGTTGTTATGAAACTGGTTCGAAAACCTCAAATTTCATAATAGATAGATATAATATTGAGGTTATAGAAGGTTTTGTATCCTAAGGTACTAAGTTTGACAAATTGCAAAAGTGAAAAAGCTCAAGGGCTTTCCAAAAACCTAAATATGAAAAGAAGTAAATATAATTTTAAGGTTAATTTGAAGGTTTTGTATACCAAGGTACTAATTTTTATAAATTACAAAAGTGAAGAAAGCTCAAAAGCTTTCCAAAAACTTTTATAAAACAATAGGTGGATACAATATTAAGGTTATGGATGGCTATATATGCCGAGATAGTAAAACAAAGAAATCAAAAATAAGTTTAATTTGTCAAAGGTAAAAAAAGCCTAAAAGCTTTCGTATGAAAGGCCTCTTCAGAATAAACATAAATAACACAATTGGTAGAAATAATTACGGCGTTATTGGTAAAAAATCCTGAAAGCTTTTGGATGAAAGGTCTTTTCAGAATAAACTGAAATATAGGTAGATATAATTTTAAGGTTGTGAAAGGTTTTGTATATCAAGGTACGAAATTTGACAAATTGCAAAAATGAAAAAAGCTCAAAAGCTTTTCAAAAACTTATACAATACAATAGGTGAATATAATTTTGAGGTTATGGATGGCTATATATGCCGAGATAGTAAAAACAAAGAAATCAAAAATAAGTTTAATTTGTCAAAAGCAAAAAAAGCCTAAAAGCTTTCGGATGAAAGGTCTCTTCAGAATAAACTTAAATAACACAATTGGTAGAAATAATTTCGGCGTTATTGGTGAAAAATCCTGAAAGCTTTCGGATGAAAGGTCTTTTCAGAATAAACTGAAATATAGGTAGATATAATTTTAAGGTTGTGGAAGGTTTTGTATATCAAGGTACGAAGTTTGACAAATTACAAAAGTGAAAAAAGCTCAAAAGCTTTTCAAAAACTTATACAATACAATAGGTGAATATAATTTTGAGGTTATGGATGGCTATGTATCACAAGGTAGTAAAAAGATTATTCTAAAATAAGTTTACAAATTACAAACGCAAAAAAAACCTAAAAGCTTTCGGATGAAAGGTCTCTTGAGAATATACTTAAATAACACAATTGGTAGAAATAATTCCGGGGTATATGGCGGTTTTATGTTATAAATTTATTTTTCGACTGCTTCCTTTCAGCTTACGCCTTCCCTTATCTCTAAGTAGCTTCCTGAACTAAATATGTATCTGATACTGTTTCCTAAAATACCACCACTTGTCCAATTGTCAGCAGATTTTATGATTTACTTTGCACTTCGTCTCCAACTACGCGCAGATTTATTTAATTTTTTCACAACCACTTGCTTTATTGCCCCCATGAAATCGTCGTTCTCCTTTTTGTGGCTTCTATTTGAATTTATAACTGCAGGCGATGTCATAATTTCTACTTACTGTTAGCACAGCAGGGAAATGACTGGAAATATTATTCATACCCATAACTTATTGCGTATGAATAGATCTGCATATATGGAAAGCAAGAAGAGAGCAGGGTGAGTGGTGTTTCCGTTATACTTATACTCAAGACTTTATTCAAAATGTTTTTAATTTCAATAGATTTTTTTTTGGGTTAGAAACTTAGCTTGGGAATGAAAATTTCCGATGATGATTTCGAGCAGTATGTCTTCCTATGTCCGTCAATGAAGCTTAACTTAATTTGAGTAAAAGTTAAAAGCTTTCAAAAAAAAACTTGAGTTCCTGCGTACTCTGAAGACGTTGGTATTACACGTGAGCATGATCGGCAATAGTCCGACATAGTACAAAATACTGTCATTCGAAAAAAACATAAAATGCTTCAACTCAATCACAAATGTAGCTTTAAAGCAAAAAAAAATAACAAAAAGAAATCTCGGTAGAATGTTTTTGGTAAAAGAACATTGCCCCGCCCTCAAATTTTATTTATCTCTAAACTTCCTGATTTCATTTTAAAAGTCAAAGCCATGAAATAGAATAAAGGAAAACCAGAAGTCTAAGAGCTACTATTTTAAAAGTGGACTGAGCTCGGTTTTGGGGTAGAAACCAAAGCGGCATATTCACCGCTTAAATCTCATCTCAAGAAAATAGTTAAAAAGAAAATTCTTCTCCTTGTTTCGTTCATGTTATTGCAAACAAATATATTGGCTTGACCAACAATCGCCAAACAAAAGTAAGGTGAATTTCTTTATACCTTACCAACGACCCAACTGCGTCAGCGAAGTAAACCCGAGGTTTTGTTCACCCAAGAACTATCAAAATTATAAGTAGACACTTTAACCCTTACAACCACATTGGGCCTAATAGAAAGTACAGTCAGCCCAATTAGGACTTAAGTGGTCGATCAAGCATATATCAATATACCTACAATACTACGAGACCAATTATCAGTGGAATAGATGGAAGAATAGTTTCAAAAACAAATTTAATAAATATTTCCTCTAATATACATATTTATATATACTTATATAATATAGTATTTTGTTTCGTTCATATATATATTCAACTTTGAAACAACAGCTGCGTTGACAGCGTTTATCAAGCAGTTTTTACGCCGAGAAACTGCCGGCATTTCTAAATCAGCCATTATTATTGTCACTGTCACTCACTGAGCAACTCTAAAGTATGGAAGTGTGTAGTGTTTGTTGACATACGTTGTTTAAGCCATTAGCATAAAATTGTCAGCGAACAAAATTTAAATTGATGACTGTTGAAAGCTGCGAATACGCCATATTGGCGAGAGCTAGAAGCTAGATGCAAAGATGGTTCATGCAACAAACCACGTTTTCTTGTACCACAGTTATGATTTTAGGGTGGTGTTGTGCTCTGGTTTCAGAAAACCACTATTAGATTTTTAACTTAGCAGTGAATCACACACTTACTGAAAAAGTGCAAAAGAGCTTTAAAGCTTTTGGATGAGAAATATCCGTTGAAGCCACTTAATATGATATTAGAAATATATAATTTTGAAATTTATGATATGCAAGGTAGTATAAGGACAAGCCAAAAACACTTTAAGTAATTAAAAATAGCTTTAAAGCTTTTGGATGAAATGTATTCTCCAAAGAAACTTAAATTAAATTTTGATCTGATAAATTTTGTTTCCAAAATATTTTAAAGCGAAACCAAGCAAAGTTTGAAAAGGTTATGAGTAAAACAAAAATAGCTTAAAAGCTTTCAAGAGAAAGGTACTACCTTAAAGTGTTTAAATACCATAAAAAATAAACATAAATTTCAGGGTGCAGACGCTTTGGCATACCAACTTAGTAAAAAATTGAAACCCAAAAATTATTTGGTATTAAAAAAATCAAAAATAGCTTTAAAGCTTACGAGTGAAAGTACTCTCTAAAAAAACTTAAATTTCACACTAGGCAATATCGTTTCGAGATTATTCACGATTTTGTGTACCTAGATCTTTAAAAGAAACTAATTTTTGGTTAGTTTAATAAATTGATAAACTGAAAGACAAGCTTTAAAACTTTCGAAAGAAAGTTAAGTAAATTTTTAAGATGAAAATATCAAAATAGAAACCAAACAAAGTTGGTAAACTGCAAAAGTTAAGGAGATAGCTATGAAGCTTTTAGCCAAAAGCTCCTCTTCGGAAGATAGTAACAGTATAACACACTCGTATCGATTTTCTTTAAAATTTTTTTTTTTACAATTTTTTTTTTTTTTTATTTTTTTTAATTTTATCGTATTATCATTTTGGTTTGGTCTGAATATTACCCGACTCTTAGTATTGCCATACCTCATACACACACAGTCATGTATCTACATGCATATGTCAACAATATTGTCTGCCGTTATAAAAAAAAAAAATAAATAAATAAATATGAAAAAGAACAACATCAAATACTTATAACGGCAACTGGCAAATTGGACACGTGCCAGCGTCACATTCCACTGAAATATTGGAAATATTTTCTAGCAGGATGAAGTCATTTTCGGCCAACAATATTCCAATGCACGAGCACTCACTTGCCTATATCTGCCACATTTTGGAAGTCAGCCGAAAGTTTGGCAATCACTGTTATTTGTTTTTGCTAATTTCCAATTGCTATATTATTGTACGAGTAACAGCTGAGTAATGCGGCTGAGGCTTGCTAACAATATGCAATACTGTTTGTTTGTTTCGTTAATTTTGCCGCTGGCACACCATGGCGTATGCGGCATTTTTTACACATTTTGTGGCCAGTGTTAAAAATTGTGTTTAAAAAAGTGAAGGAAATTAATGCAAATATAAAGCCAGAAATTTAAGAAAATTAAGTTTAAGTTATTTTTGAGTAGGGTTGCCACATGTTTAAAATTTGAGATTTAAAGAAATGGATACATAAGCTAATTATTATTATTATTATTAATATGGCTATCAGACTAAAGAAAGTCGAGAAAACGCACCATTAATAATTTTTAATAGAGTTGCCACCTGCTGAAATGTGCAATTAAACAAAATTATAAGTTACACTAATTATGCTAATGAGGATGTTGAACTAAAGAGTAAAAACGCAGTAAAAAAAATTTATAGGGTTGCCACTTATTTAAAAAAAAATTAAATTAAATTCATACAATGAAATATTACGACAAATTGGTTTATATCTATATTTCTATAATCTATTTTTATAAACATAAATATAATCAGTAATCAGGAATATGCTTGCCACATGTTTGGGTTTAAGCAAACTGTTTCGGTCTCAGCAAAATGATTTAACAAACAAGGGGCACTATAATACTGAGGATGCTCAGAAATATTACTATAAAAAACTTTTTAGTGTTGCCATATTATTTTTTATTTATTTTAATAAACTGCTGTCATTTTTTTTAATTTATTTTTAATTAACTTTACAATTAAATAAAGTTCTGCAATAGCGCCGTTATGCTAAAATATTTTTTGTTTTCTAGAAGAGTTGCCAGTTGCTTAAAAAATGCATGGCAAAAATTAATTAAGTAAATTAAAAGTGATTACTTTAGACATATTTTTTTACAGAAAACAAAAATATTTTAATACTTAAGTTACATATTTTTCAGAAAGATTGCCAAATGTTTTTAGAAAATAATAAACAATATCATATATAATAAAAAGAAAAAGTTAAGATAAATTTGGCTTATCAAATTTTTTTACAAATGTGTCTGGTGTGCCAACAAGTAAAAAGATATTCATAATTTTTAATTCATTGCAAAAATTTTGAAGCTAATATATTTTGTGGAAATAAAAATGTATTTATCGTCAAAGTTTAAAAAAGAAAATGTGTGTAAAAAATGAATATGGCGTTGCCACTATAATTTTTTTAAGTATTTTCCGTTTGAAAGCATTGACAAAACATTTAATGCATTGACAATATATTTTTTTATATAAACTTTAAAATTTAAGTTCGTAATAAATTTTGAAATCTACTTCATTTCAGCGTTGCCACCATTATTTTTATTTCGTTCAACTTTTGTTCTGAAATTGCATTTTAACATTGTTTTTATATAAAAATTTAATATTTGTACTAAATTTTTTTAACGAGTTGCCAGATTTTTATAAAAAAATTTTGCTTTAATAATACAATTAATATTAAAATTAAATAGTTTCCCTGCAAAAATATATGCTAGCTAATTAATTTTCCGACAGCCACTGCTTGTAGAATTCTGTCAGCTTGTAGACAACAAAAATTCCAACTCTTTAAATTTTCAACTCAGTTAAGTTAAAATTGATGTCGACAATTTCAACTTGGCAACTTGAAATGCTTTGAGCATAAATATTCACAAGCCTCTAATGAGCGCTCAGCAGACACACACATTCACACACACTTGCAATTCAATTCAATTCCGCTCTGTTAAAATTGGCAAAATTATTATTTTACTAGAATATTCTTAGCGACGCGCACATCCTGACGCTTCGTACGTACGGCCACATTCAGTTCATGTACGTTCAGTCACCTTTCGCCTTGCCTTGCCTGCCTTTTCCACTCGCTATCGCACTCCTTGTAAGTGTGTGTGTGTGTATTTTAGCAATTTTCCGCTAGTTTTTTTTTACTATTGTTGTTATATATGTGATGCGGCTCTATTTGCTGCTGTCTTGGCTGCTATGTGTTGCCGGCATTTAGTCGTCACGTAAATTCAACAACCAAGGCGCACAAGCGAAGGTACATAACTACCAGCTGTGTATGTTCTATTTGTTTGCGGTCTCAACACAGCAGCATACATGTAAGTATAAATGCCTGTGTGTGTGTGTGAATATGTGCGTTTAGCCGGGCGCTGCAATTACCCTCATATGTAGCTGGTAAAAAGGTGTAGACTTACACACACATATAAATTTGATGGCAGTCATGCAAGCTTTACTGTCAGCCACAACATACCGTTAGATGCAACGAAAAGCAAATAAGAAAAATAAATAAAAGAAAAATAAGCCAAAAAGTAAAAAAAAAAATCCGACAGTAGAAAATTTCTCAAACTCTTATTGGAAATATGCGCAAAGCAATAGTTCAATTGGCTGTCAGTGGAAAAGAGTTCCTCTCTCGCAAAGAAAAAAATATAGTTTACAAATTTTAAACATCGAAAAGAATAACTACAAAATAAATATAATTTTTGCAATTTTTTTAACTACCTGTCACCTCCAGCGGGACACAGTAAGTCAAAGTTTCAAAAATGGCAGGCGACTCGTGACAGCTGACAAACATATTCGAACTTTAAAGGTTAAAAATTAATTTAACATAAATTTACAGAAATTGAAACAACGTACTACGTCACTATAGCAAAGAGTTAATGGTTTTTATTATATGACAGATGACTGCTGACAGCAAATAGAGGCTGCATGTTCTAGTGAGTATGGTGAAAAGAAAGATGTACTATATGTCAGATTGCTAACTATCGGAAGATAATTTTACATTACCAAACAACTTCAACATCAATTAATTTCATTACATGACAGTGGTCATTGCTGTCAGGTGTCAGCATAAATTTAGCTGAAACAAAATGTGCATATTAAGCAATTAATATATCTAAACGTGTTAAAATGATTTTATGTTACCAAAAAAACAACTTCCAAATGAATTAATTTTATTATATGACAGTTGTCACTTCACAGCAATGACAGTTCTCATATCAGTATAAATACTGTTAAAAGAATATGCATATTAGATTAGAGAATATCATACGATTATCTCACAAACCCCAAAAAACAACAATTGCTAAGGGAATTTCAGAGCTATCACTTGACAATTGACAGCTGACAAGACACCCAAATGCTTACGGAAGAATCAAAGGCTACATATCTATAATTAATAATATTATATGTGATAGAAACTTTTTACAAATAACATGTGACAAGTGAAAATTACAAATGACAATTGACAAATGACAAATGTAAATGTATGATTCAGTAGTTTCTAAATGAATTTCGTTCAAGAAAGTTTTTCAGACACACACATATTTAATTGAGACTTGGCATATATTTTCTTTTGGAGTTACCAACTACCTAAAAATTAACCTAACGAAATATAAGATAAACAAAAAACGGTGATGAAAACTTATCGGTTACAGTTATGACTTACAGTTATCAACTATTCAAAAGAAATTTTAAAACATCGACGTAAAAAAATAAAACCAAAAAATTATAAAATATTTGTTAATCATACAGTCTTTCGAAAATCAGTCGATTGCTCTTTAATTTAGACATATTTGTCATCAAGTTGCCAACTATCGATAAGAATAAAGCAAAAAATATTGTGCAACACTTTTCAAACAAGAGGTGTTCAAAACATTGTTGCGGAAACCCTTTAAGTACACTTTGAATTAAAAATTTTTAGGCATTGAGTTGCCAACTATCGAAAAGAGTAAAGAAAAAAGTGAGAAAGAGTTGTCAAACACAAGGCTTTCAAAAGATCCCACTGGAAATCGTTTGAGTTTTCTTTGAATTAAAATTTTTTAGGCATGGCGTTGCCAACTACTTAAAAAATAAAAACATAACTAAATATCTTTCAAACGTAAAGGGCTAAAAAGTTCTTAATTTCCAAAATAACTCTAGTATTTCTCAAATTAGACATATTTGTCAAAGGGTTGCCAACTATCTATAAGTATAAAGCAAAAAATAATGCGAAACACCGGTCAAGACGTTCAAAATATCTTTCGAAAATCAGTCGATTGCTCTTTAATTTAGACATATTTTGTCATCGAGTTGCCAACTATCGATAAGAATAAAGCAAAAAATATTTTGCAAAACTTTTCAAACAAGAGGTGTTCAAAACATAGTTGCGGAAACCCTTTAAGCACTTTTTGAATAAAAAAATATTAGACATTGAGTTGTCAACTATCGATAGGAATAAAGAAAAAAGTGAAAAAGAATTGTCAAACACAAGGCTTTAAAAAGATCCCTCTGGAAACCGTTTGAGTTTTCTTTGAATTAAAATTTTTTAGTCATGGCGTTGCCAACTACTTAAAAAAAAACATAAAATATCTTTCAAACGTAAGGCGCTAAAAAGTTCTTAATTTCAAAAATAACTCTAGTATTCTTCAAATTGGACATATTTTGTCAAAGGGTTGCCAACTATCGATAAGAATAAAGCAAAAAATATTGTGCAACACTTTTCAAACAAGAGGTGTTCAAAACATCGTTGCGGAAACCCTTTAAGTACTTTTTGAATTAAAAATTTTTAGGCACTGAGTTGCCAACTATCGATAAGAATAAAGAGAAAAGTGAGAAAGAGTTGTCAAACACAAAGCTTTGAAAAGATCCCTCTAGAAATCGTTTGAAATTTCTTTGAATTAAAATTTTTTAGGCATGACGTTGCCAACTACTTAAAAAATAAAAACATAACTAAATATCTTTCAATCGTAAAAAGCTAAAAAGTTCTTCATTTCAAAAATAACTATAGTATTCTGCAAATTAGACATATTTTGTCAAGGGGTTGCCAACTATCGATAAGTATAAAGCAAAAAATAATGCGAAACACCTGTCAAGACGTTCAAAATATCCTTCCAGAAACCGTTTCTGTAAATTAAAAATTTTTATACTAGTTTTTTTTTTCTGAACTTCTCTTGACTTAAAATATAAATAAAATAAAATAAAAATATTGCGAAATGTACGTCAAACATAAGTCAACGTTCCGGTAAATATTCGCAAAATGATCAATTTAGACAGATTTTTTGTTTAAAACTAAATGTAAATTCTATTATGATAATTCGTTCATTTAAAAAATATTATGTTCATTACTAAATATTTCTAGTACATTGTCTTCAAGCAAAAACTTCTTCACCACTTTTTGTTTTTGAATTCTAGTATACAATAACATTTGAGCTGAACAAATGGTGTCTCCAACATATTATATAAAGGGTGATCAATTTCGAGACTCCCTACTTAAAAAAAACGGCGAAACTTTAAAGGAATGAGGAATGTTTGTTATCATTTGAAAGAACATGCTTTGGCATTTATTTTTTGAAGATTGTCTCTTTTAAATGTTGGCCGCGGCTACGTCTTAGATGGTCCTTGCATTGAGTCCAATTTTCGATGACTCGTTCGAGCATTGCTCCAAGGACTGAGTCGAAGCTTGATTGGCCGCATAGATTTTGACTTTACTTATCCTCACAGGAGAAAGTCTGACGGTGTGATATCATACGATTTTTGAAGATATATGAACCGATGAATCCACCGACCCAAAAACCACACCAAACCATTGTTTTTTCGGGATGAAATGGCAGCTCTTGAATCTCTTCAAACTGCACTTCGTCCAAATGAGGCAATTATGCTTGTTTACGTACCCATTAAGCCAGAAAAGGTCTTATCGCTGAACAAAATTTTGGCTCGAAAACGTGGGAACTTCTTGGAAATTTTCAAGTGCCCATAGAGCTAAGCAATTGCACTTGGGATGGTCAAGCGATTTCAGTTCTTGCACAAGCTTCATTTTGTACACTTTCAATTTATGATCTCTTCGTACAATGCCCCAAGTCATTCCATACATCAGTCCAAATTCCTGCGAACAGCGCCGCACCGACTCTCCTCGATCTTCGTGTAAACTCTCAACTACGACTGCTATATTTTCTTCACTGCATGCTGGACGTAATCTATTCGGTCAAATATTATCCAATAATGAATGCTGGGTCTCAATATAGGTGATGGTGTTGTACCTCTACTTGGATCACCCGTTGGTATGCCATAAAATTGGAGGTGAACAAAGGGGTTTCTTACATATTAAATATTACGTATGTAGGGATATAACAGTTTTATATAATATACTCGTGAGGATTCTACTCTCTTCGTAAATGCCTGATAGCCACATATGTATGTATATCCAAACATCTCCACATGCAAATATTAGCATAAAAGTGTGATATTTGAAATCTGTGACACATAATCTTTAACTTTCTGATAGCGTGTGACGTCTAACAAGCTGCTGTAAAAAGTGCAAAAATGTATTTTACTACATATGAAAAAAGACGTGTGCAATAAAAGCTAAAGCTTGCCGCCTCAACTTATTAAAGTTCGAAAGCAAGTTCGTATGTTCGACTCAAATATGGATTATTACACTTTGGTTGCAAGAAGCTGGTACTTACATAACCAGTATGAGTATATTGAGCTGCCTTCTTTTCTGAATAGAATTAGTATATAAGAAATTGAGCACTTGCGACTATCTGTGCCAAAAACGATGGGATTTAAGGTTGTATTTATTTATAAAATTTAATATTTGGGCCACGAAGAAATAATTGTAAATCAAGTGACATAACGGGTGGGCCATCTAACGTTTTAAAATGTGAGTTATCTATATTTCGACATTGGAAACGTCAAATACCATTCGGACAGTGACAGATATTCAGTAAAAAGTCAAAAATTTACGAAATGGGTCGCTATTCACTAGCAGAAAACTGGGAAATATTGAAAACTTTTTTCCAAAGTGGTGAGTCGAGTGGATGGTCAATTTTACCGAAAAATCATCTTTTCGGACGAGGCTCATTTCCACCTCAATAGTTACGTTAACAAGCAGAATAGTCGAATTTTGGACCCAGAAAACCCGCACGTAATCGTCGAGAAGCCAGTGCACCTAGCACGAATCACTGTATGGTGCGGATTATGGTCTGATGGAATCATCGGCCCATTTTTCTTTGAAAATTATGAAGAAACCGCCGTAACCATCAATGGTGAGCGATATCGCGCAATGTTAACCGAATTTTTCTTCAAGCAAATTGAATAGGAAGACTTGGACAAGATTTGGTTCCAGCTGAATGGCGCTACGTGCCATACAGCAAATGCTACACTCAATCTTTTACGCCCTATCTTCGAAAATCGCTTAATCAGCAAAAGAGGTGATGTGAATTGGCCTTCCAGAAACTTCGATTTAACTCCGTTGGACTATTTTCTAAGGGGAGCTGTTAAAGATAAATGTTACGCCAACCATCCAGAAAAAATTTAAGCTCTATTTCGAGATTCAAGCTGCTGTAGCTGCCATAAGGCCTGAAACCATCGAGAAAGTACTACAAAATTGGGTGGATCGAATAAGCTACTGTAAACTCAGTAGTGGTCGTCATTTGTCCGAAATTTTTTCCACAAATAAATTTCATAAAACAAACTTTTAAATAAATTTTAGACCTTTGAAAAATATGAAGCCGTTTTTTTATTGACTTTTTAAATTTAAAATTTTATATGGCCCACCCTGTACTATATAGCAGTTCAATAAACAGTGTCTTTGAATCCGACTGATACCCTTTGTAATGATGCCTTCTAATGCCTTTTTTCAGCGATGAGTATACTTCTTCACTTCACAAATTACGTATTAGACCTGGACACTTATTGCGTTCGCTGTGAAAATAGTTCTCCGAACCGGAATGGATCTTAGTAGATACCTCATTTGTTGACATTCCGGTAAAGGCTCTAAATCGTTAATCAGCAACATAACCTAAATAGAATGTTTAAAAATGTTGCTTAAATGCTGCTGACACCGTTAAGAGGTTTTATAAACATTAGAACTGTTAAGTAGACGAAGAGAAAGTTAGATTTCAATTCTATACATTTTCCCTTTTACAGCGATACCTTTGTTGGGTACTCTACAAGGACAAGTGGTGCTTGTGGCGGCTACAACGTTGTTGGCCGCAACTGTTAATGGTGCTGACTCGCTTTCTGCATTGCGGCGCTGACATTGTTGCTGACAAACACTCGATTGTTGCTTACAAAACGTACAGTTGTTTTCGAGTGTTTAATGGTTTTCGATTGCTATGCATTTAACTAGTATATATGTATGTATATAAATGTATGTAATTATACTATATTCATATACATTTCAAAATTAATAATCTACATATATACATACATAAATTAGGATATAATTGTGAAAGGTTGCCGCCTGTCTTTTCATTTATCATTTCATTTTATTAATTCAATCCTTTAAATTTTTTGATGAAAGCACAAAAATTAACCACATAAATTAATTTAATTAATAATTAATTTAATTAAAGAAAGAATTCAAGAAGCGTAAGAAGTATTGGACCATTGTGGTGTTGCCACCTGTTTCGATTATTTCAAAAAAAAAAAAATTTTTTTTTAACTTAACACAACCAGCAGCAGGAGGATGGAGTCATGTCCACGCAAATGAGGAAAGTTCTCAGATTACCATTCGCTTGGGAGTGGCCAGAAACGAGTCTTTTATATATGGCGCAAGCAGCTCACGACTTCCGGTCTTAGACCAAGTATCCGCTGGGTAACCAAAGAACATTCGTTTGAAGGCGAACTAAAGTGAGAAAGCGAACCATGCCTCCTAAGGAAAGGTGCGCTAAGAATGAAAAGTAAAAAACAGCCTCGGAAGAGAAACCCCGCTTTTAATGACGACCGTGGCAAAATGATAACGATTTAAGGTCCCTTAATTGGGAAGGTGCCGCTGCCCGGCTGGTTGATATCCTCATTAGAGTAAAGGCTGACATTAACGCTATTACCGCATTTACTATAGTGGCCATATAAAGAAGCGCAAATTCAGTGTGGGACTCGTGGTTGGTAAGAGGCACCGTCGCCGACTACTGTCATTCACCCCGGTGGATGAACGTATAGCCATAATCCGCATCAAAGCGAAGTTTTTCAAAGTATCGCTAATTTGCGCCCACGTTCCGACGGAAAAGGGACGATGTGACAAGGATACCTTCTATGAGCGCTTGGAGCGCATCTATGAGAGCTGGCACCGCCACGATTTCAAAATCGTGCTTAGTCACTTTAACGACAGGGTGGGCAAAGAAGGTATCTTCAGACTAACAGTCGGTAAATTCAGCGTCCATGAGGAAACATCCCCAAATGGGTTCATGCCGATTGACTTCGCAGGGGTCCGAAATATAGTTACATGTAGTACTAGATCCAGCGGATCGAAAAGCCACCAATCAGATCCTGTTGTGATAGACGGATAGACGGAAGACACGTCTGCAGTGTTTCAGACATGCGTACGCTCCGAGATCTAACATCGACTCTCTGACTACTACCTTGTTGTAGCCAAGATTCGCACCCGCCTCTGTGGAGCAAAAAACGCACGTCAACAAACACAAGGAAGGTTTGATGTCGAGAAGCTGCAATCACAACAGACAGCCGACTTTCACTCCTGCTCTCTGAGAGCACTCGTCAACAACTCGATATAAGGGAACTGTGGGACGACATTTCAAGCTCTTTACGTACAGCTGCAACCGAAACCATTGTTTTCGGAAAATGCAAAAGAACAGCTGGTACAGCGAGGAGTGCCGAGTTGCAGCGGAGAGAAAACAGACTGCATACCTCGTCGTGCAGCCTGTTTAATGACAGTGAAAGCATAACACCGGTAGATGTTAAAGCCGATTCCCCAATCGATGACGATGGAGCGGACGTTTCATTGGCCGACCACGAAGAAGTTCGGATAGCAATTACCGGTTTGAAGATCCACAAAACAGGGGGCACCGAAAGATTGCCGGTCGAGCTATTCAAACACGGCGGCGAAGAATTGAGGAGCATGTATCAGCTTCTTTATAGAATATTGTCTAACGAAAGCATGCCCGACATTTGGAATTTAA
>JAPZAG010000089.1:0-78047 GCA_027475135.1 Bactrocera correcta | reverse complement strand
ATTTAAGTTAATTAACCTTCTTTAACGTATTGAAGTTGATATAAAGCCATGGGGCATAACGACAGTACTTTTGGGGGAAAAATTCCGTAATCTTATTTAAAGGTAAAATTCGATTTTCTTTTATTTACACATTTAGCAATCGATATCGAAATGCTTAAAACCAAGTTAACATTTTTAAAATTAATAAACCTTCTTTAACGATCTGAAGTGGGCAATAGCCATGGCGGCATAAGGGCAGTGCATTGGAAGAATTCCAAAAACTTATATTTGGGTATAAAGTCGATTTTCTTGTAAATACAAATTTAGCTATCGATATCGAAATGCTTCAAATCATTAGTTAAACATACTAAGTTAATAAACATTTTTTAGCTTACTGAAGTCTACATAAAGCCTTAACGGTATAACGGCAGTGCATTTAGAAGAATTCCGTAATGTTATAATTTTATATTTAGGTATAAAGTCGATTTTCTTGTATTTACACATATAGCAGTCGATTTTGAAATGCTTCAAACCATTAGTTTAACATATTTAAAATAACTAACCTTCTTTAACGTATTGAAGTTGATACAAAGCCATGGCGGCATAACGACAGTACATTTGGAAAAATTTCCCTAATCTTATATTTAGGTATAAAGTCGATTTTCTTGAGTATACACATTAAGCAATCGATATCGAAATGCTTCAAATCATTAGTTTAACATATTTAAGTAATTAACTTCTTTAACGTATTGAAGTTGATATAAAGCCATGGCGGCATAACGACAGTACATTGGAAGAATTCCGTAATCTTATATTTAGGTATAAAGTCGATTTTCTTGTATATACACATTTAGCAATCGATATCGAAATGCTTCAGATACAAGTTTAACATATTTAAATTAATAAACCTTCTTTAACGATCTGAAGTTGGCATATAGCCATGGCGGCATAACGGCAGTGCATTGGAAGAATTCCATAATCTTATATTTAGGTATAAAGTCGATTTTCTTGGTAAATACACATTTAGCTATCGATATCGAAATGCTTCAAATCATTAGTTAAACATACTAAGTTAATAAACATTTTTAGCTTACTGAAGTCTACATAAAGCCTTAACGGTATAACGGCAGTGCATTTAGAAGAATTCCGTAATGTTATAATTTTATATTTAGGTATAAAGTCGATTTTCTTGTATTTACACATATAGCAGTCGATATCGAAATGCTTCAAACCATTAGTTTAACATTTTTAAAAGTTAATTAACCTTCTTTAACGTATTGAAGTTGATATAAAGCCATGGCGGCATAACGACAGTACATTTGGAAGAATTCCGTAATCTTTATTTAGGTAAAATCGATTTTTTGTATATACCATTTAGCAATCGATATCGAAATGCTTCAAATCATTAGTTTAACATATTTAAGTTAATAAACCTTCTTTAACGATCTGAAGTTGACATAAAGCCATGGCGGCATAACGGCAGGATACAGAAGAATTCCGTAATCTTATATTTAGGTATAAAGTCGATTTTCTTGTAAATACACATTTAGCAATCGATATCGAAATGCTTCAAATCATTAGTTAACATATTAAGTTAATAAACCTTTTTACACTGAAGTCAAATAGCCATATAAGGCAGTGCATTTGAAGAATTCATAATCTTATATTTAGGTATAAAGTCGATTTTCTTGTATACAATTTAGCATCGATATAGAAATGCTTCAAATCATTAGTTTAACATATTTAAGTTAATAAACCTTCTTTACTTACTGAAGTTTACATAAAGCCATAACGGTATAACGGCAGTGCATTTAGAAGAATTCCGTAATCTTATATTTAGGTATAAAGTCGATTTTCTTGATTTACACATTTAGCAATCGATATCGAAATGCTTCAAACTCATTAGTTTAACATATTTAAGTAATAAACCTTCTTTAACGATCTGAAGTTGAACATAAGCCATGGCGGCATAACGGCAGTGCATATAGAAGAATTCCTAATCTTATATTTAGGTATAAAGTCGATTTTCTTGTATATACACATTTAGCAATCGATATCGAAATGCTTCAAATCATTAGTTTAAATATTTAAGTAATAAACTTCTTTAACGTATTGAAGTTAGATATAAAGCCATGGCGGCATAACGACAGTACATTTGGAAGAATTCCCTAATCTTATATTTAGGTATAAAGTCGATTTTCTTGTAAATACACATTTAGCAATCGATATCGAGATGCTTCAAATCATTAGTTTAACATATTTAAGTTAATAAACCTTCTTTAACGCACTGAAGTCTACATAAAGCCTTAACGGTATAACTGCACTGCATTTAGAAGAATTCCGTTATCTTATATTTAGGTATAAATTCGATTTTCTTGTATATAATCATTTAGCAAGCGATATCGAAATGCTTCAAATCATTAGTTTAACATATTAAGTTAATTAACCTTCTTAACGTCACTGAAGTTATATAAAGCCATAACGGCATAACGGCAGTGCATTTAGAAGAATTCCGTTATCTTATATTTAGGTATAAATTTGATTTTCTTGTATGTACACATTTAGCAAGCGATATCGAAATGCTTCAAATCATTAGTTTAACATATTTAAGTTAATTAACCTTCTTTAACGTATCTGAAGTTGTCATAAAGCCACGGCATAACGGCAGTGCATTTAGAAGAATTCCGTATCTTATATTTAGGTATAAAGTCGATTTTCTTGTATATACACATTTAGCAATCGATATCGAAATGCTTCAAATCATTAGTTTAACATATTTAAGTTAATTAACCTTCTTTACTTACTGAAGTTACATAAAGCCATAACGGTATAACGGCAGTGCATTTAGAAGAATTCCGTAAGTCTTATATTTAGGTATAAAGTCGATTTTCTTGTATTTACACATTTAGCAATCGATATCGAAATGCTTCAAATCATTAGTTTAACATATTTAAGTTAATAACCTTCTTTAACGTATTGAAGTTGATATAAAGCCATGGCGGCATAACGACAGTACATTTGGAAGAATTCCCTAATCTTTATTTAGGTATAAAGTCGATTTTCTTGTATATACCATTTAGCAATCGATATCGAAATGCTTCAAATCATTAGTTTAACATATTTAAGTTAATAAACTTCTTTAACGTATTGAAGTTGAATATAAAGCCATGGCGGCATAACGGCAGTGCATTTAGAAGAATTCCGTAATCTTATATTTAGGTATAAAGTCGATTTTCTTGTAAATACACATTTAGCAATCGATATCGAAATGCTTCAAATCATTAGTTTAACATATTTAAGTAATTAACCTTCTTTAACGTACTGAAGTTACATAAAGCCATAACGGTATAACGCAGTCATTTAGAAGAATTCCGTAATCTTATATTTAGGTATAAATTCGACTTTCTTGTATATACTCATTTAGCAAGCGATATCGAAATGCTTCAAATCATTAGTTTAACATATTTAAGTTAATAAACCTTTTTAACGCACTGAAGTTACATAAAGCCATAACGGCATAACGCAGTGCATTTAGAAGAATTCCGTTATCTTATATTTAGGTATAGAGTCGATTTTGCTTGTATATACGCATTTAGCAATCGACATCGAAATGCTTCAAATCATTAGTTTAACATATTTAAGTTAATTAACCTTCTTTAACGTATCTGAAGTCTACATAAAGCCATGGCGGCATAACGGCAGTGCATTTGGAAGAATTCCGTAATCTTATATTTAGGTATAAATTCGATTTTCTTGTATTTACACATTTAGCATCGATATCGAAATGCTTCAAATCATTAGTTTAACATATTTAAGTTAATAAACCTTCTTTAACGTATTGAAGTTGACATAAAGCCATGGCGGCATAACGGCAGTGCATTTAGAAGAATTCCGTAATGTTATATTTTATATTTAGGTATAAAGTCGTTTTCTTGTATTATACACATATAGCAGTCGATACGAAATGTTCAAACATTAGTTTAACATATTTAAGCTTAACGTATAAGTCTCTTAATAACGTATTGAAGTTGATATAAAGCCATGGCGGCATAACGACAGTACATTTGGAAGATATTCCATAATTTTTATATGTTAAAGTATAAAGTCGATTTTCTTGATATACACATTTAGCAATCGATATCGAAATGCTTCAAATCATTAGTTTAATATATTTAAGCTAATAAAGCTTCTTTAACGCACTGAAGTTAACATAAAGCCATGGCGGCATAACGGCAGTGTATACAGAAGAACGTCCGTAATCTTATATTTAGGTATAAAGTCGGTCTTCTTGTATATACACATTTAGCAATCGATAACGAAATGTTTCAAATCATTAGTTTAACATATTTAAGTTAATTAACCTTCTTTATCTTACTGAAGTTTACATAAAGCCATAACGGTATAACGGCAGTGCATGTAGAAGAATTCCGTAATCTTATATTTAGGTATAAATTCGATTTTCTTGTATTACATTTAGCAAGCGATATCGAAATGCTTCAAATCATTAGTTTAACATATTTAAGTTAATTAAACCTTCTTTAACGTTGAAGTGTGACATAAAGCCATGGCGGCATAACGGCAGTGCATTTAGAAGAATTCCGTTATCTTATATTTAGGTATAAATTTGATTTTCTTGTATGTACACATTTAGCAAGCGATATCGAAATGCTTCAAATCATTAGTTTAACATATTTAAGTTAATTAACCTTCTTTAACTTATTGAAGTTGATATAAAGCCACGGCATAACGGCAGTGCATTTAGAAGAATTCCGTATCTTATATTTAGGTATAAAGTCGATTTTCTTGTATATACACATTTAGCAATCGATATCGAAATGCTTCAAATCATTAGTTTAACATATTTAAGTTAATTAACCTTCTTTAACTTACTGAAGTTACATAAAGCCATAACGGCATAACGGCAGTGCATTAGAAGAATTCCGTAATCTTATATTTAGGTATAAAGTCGATTTTCTTGTATTACACATTTAGCAAGTCGATATCGAAATGCTTCAAATCATTAGTTTAACATATTTAAGTTAATTAACCTTCTTTAACGTATGAAGTTGATATAAAGCCATAACGGCATAACGCGTGATTTAGAAGAATTCCGTATCTTATATTTAGGTATAAAGTCGATTTTCTTGTATATACACATTTAGCAATCGATATCGAAATGCTTCAAATCATTAGTTTAACATATTTAAGTTAATTAACCTTCTTTAACTTACTGAAGTTACATAAAGCCATAACGGCATAACGGCAGTGCATTTAGAAGAATTCCGTAATCTTATATTTAGGTATAAAGTCGATTTTCTTGTATTTACACATATAGCAGTCGATATCGAAATGCTTCAAATCATTAGTTTAACATATTTAAGTTAATTAACCTTCTTTAACGTATTGAAGTTGATACAAAGCCATGGCGGCATAACGCAGTGCATTTAGAAGAATTCCGTAATCTTATATTTAGGTATAAGAGTCGATTTTCTTGTATATACACATTTAGCAATCGATATCGAAATGCTTCAAATCATTAGTTTAACATATTTAAGTTAATTAACCTTCTTTAACGTACTGAAGTTACATAAAGCCATAACGGTATAACGCAGTGCATTTAGGAAGAATTCCGTAATCTTATATTTAGGTATAAAGTCGATTTTCTTGTATTTACACATATAGCAGTCGATATCGAAATGCTTCAAATCATTAGTTTAACATATTTAAGTTAATTAACCTTCTTTAACGTATTGAAGTTGATACAAAGCCATGGCGGCATAACGACAGTACATTTGGAAGAATTCCGTAATCTTATATTTAGGTATAAAGTCGATTTTCTTGTATATACACATTTAGCAATCGATATCGAAATGCTTCAAATCATTAGTTTAACATATTTAAGTTAATTAACCTTCTTTAACGTATGAAGTGATACAAAGCCATGGCGGCATAACGCAGTGCATTTAGAAGAATTCCGTAATCTTATATTTAGGTATAAATTCGACTTTCTTGTATATACTCCTTTAGCAAGCGATATCGAAATGCTTCAAATCATTAGTTTAACATATTTAAGTTAATTGACCTTCTTTAACGTAATGAAGGTGATAAAAGCCATGGCGGCATAACGACAGTGCATTTAGAACAATTCCGTAATCTTATATTTAGGTATAGAGTCGATTTTGTTGTATATACGCATTTAGCAATCGACATCGAAATGCTTCAAATCAATAGTTTAACATATTTAAGTTAGTTAACCTTCTTTAACGTATTGAAGTTGATATAAAGCCATGGCGGCATAACGGCAGTGCATTTAGAAGAATTCCGTAATCTCATATTTAGGTATAAAGTCGATTTTCTTGTATATACACATTTAGCAATCGATATCGAAATGCTTCAAATCATTAGTTTAACACATTTAAGTTAATTAACCTTCTTTAAGGCACTGAAGTCTACATAAAGCCTTAGCGGTATAACTGCACAGCATTTAGAAGAATTCCGTTATCATATATTTAAGTATAAATTCGACTTTCTTGTATATACTCATTTAGCAAGCGATATCGAAATGCTTCAAATTATTAGTTTAACATATTTAAGTTAATTAACCTTCTATAACGTATTGAAGTTGATATATAGCCATGGCGGCATAACGACAGTACAGTTGGAAGAATTCCGTAATCTTATAATTAGGTATTAATTCGATTTTCTTGTATATACACATTTAGCAATCGATATCGAAATGCTTCAAACCATTAGCTTAACATATTTAAAATAATTAACCTTCTTTAACGTATTGAAGTTGATACAAGCCATGGCGGCATAACGACAGTACATTTGGAAGAATTCCCTAATCTTATATTTAGGTACAAAGTCGATTTTCTTGAGTATACACATTTAGCAATCGATATCGAGATTCTTCAAATCATTAGTTTAACATATTTAAGTTAATAAACTTTCTTTAACGCACTGAAGTCTACATAAAGCCTTAACGGTATAACGCACAGCATTTAGAAGAATTCCGTTATCATATATTTAAGTATAAATTCGACTTTCTTGTATATACTCATTTAGCAAGCGATATCGAAATGCTTCAAATTATTAGTTTAACATATTTAAGTTAATTAACCTTCTTTAACGTATTGAAGTTGATATATAGCCATGGCGGCATAACGACAGTACAGTTGGAAGAATTCCGTAATCTCATATTTAGGTATAAAGTCGATTTTCTTGTATATACACATTTAGCAATCGATATCGAAATGCTTCAAATCATTAGTTTAACATATTTAAGTTAATTAACCTTCTTTAACGTATTGAAGTTGATATAAAGCCATGGCGGCATAACGGCAGTGCATTTAGAAGAATTCTATAATCTCATATTTAGGTATAAATTCGATTTTCTTGTATATACACATTTAGCAATCGATATCGAAATGCTTCAAATCATTAGTTTAACATATTTAAGTTAATTAACCTTCTTTAACGTATTGAAGTTGATATAAAGCCATGGCGGCATAACGGCAGTGCATTTAGAAGAATTCTGTAATCTCATATTTAGGTATAAAGTCGATTTTCTTGTATATACACATTTAGCAACCGATATCGAAATGCTTCAAATCATTAGTTTAACATATTTAAGTTAATTAACCTTCTTTAACGTATTGAAGTTGATATAAAGCCATGGCGGCATAACGGCAGTGCATTTAGAAGAATTCTGTAATCTCATATTTAGGTATAAAGTCGATTTTCTTGTATATACACATTTAGCTATCGATATCGAGATGCTTCAAATCATTAGTTTAACATATTTAAGTTAATAAACCTTCTTTAACGTATTGAAGTTGATATAAAGCCATGGCGGCATAACGGCAGTGCATTTAGAAGAATTCTGTAATCTCATATTTAGGTATAAAGTCGATTTTCTTGTATATACACATTTAGCAACCGATATCGAAATGCTTCAAATCATTAGTTTAACATATTTAAGTTAATTAACCTTCTTTAACGTATTGAAGTTGATATAAAGCCATGGCGGCATAACGGCAGTGCATTTAGAAGAATTCTGTAATCTCATATTTAGGTATAAAGTCGATTTTCTTGTATATACACATTTAGCAACCGATATCGAAATGCTTCAAATCATTAGTTTAACATATTTAAGTTAGTTAACCTTCTTTAACGTATTGAAGTTGATATAAAGCCATGGCGGCATAACGGCAGTGCATTTAGAAGAATTGTGTAATCTCATATTTAGGTATAAAGTCGATTTTCTTGTATATACACATTTAGCAACCGATATCGAAATGCTTCAAATCATTAGTTTAACATATTTAAGTTAATTAACCTTCCTTAACGTATTGAAGTTGATATAAAGCCATGGCGGCATAACGGCAGTGCATTTAGAAGAATTCTGTAATCTCATATTTAGGTATAAAGTCGATTTTCTTGTATATACACATTTAGCTATCGATATCGAGATGCTTCAAATCATTAGTTTAACATATTTAAGTTAATAAACCTTCTTTAACGTATTGAAGTTGATATAAAGCCATGGCGGCATAACGGCAGTGCATTTAGAAGAATTCTGTAATCTCATATTTAGGTATAAAGTCGATTTTCTTGTATATACACATTTAGCTATCGATATCGAGATGCTTCAAATCATTAGTTTAACATATTTAAGTTAATAAACCTTCTTTAACGCACTGAAGTCTACATAAAGCCTTAACGGTATAACTGCACTGCATTTAGAAGATTTCCGTTATCATATATTTAGGTATAAAGTCGATTTTCTTGTATATATATATTTCGCAATCGATATCGAAATGCTTCAGATAACTGGTTTAACATATTTAAGTTAATAAACTTCCTTTAGCGAACTGAAGTTGACATATTTAGGTATAAAGTCGATTTTGTTGTACATACACATTTAGCAATCGATATCGAAATGCTTCAAATCATTAGTTTAACATATTTAAGTTAATAAACCTTCTTTAACGTACTCAAGGCGATATAAAGCCATGGCTGCATAACGACAGTGCATGTAGAAGAAATTCGTAATCTTATATTTAGGTATATAGTCGATTTTCTTGTATTTACACATTTAGCAATCGAAATCGAAAATCTTCAAATCATAAGTTTAACATATTTAAGTTAATTAACCTTCTTAAACGTAATGAAGGTGATATAAAGCCATGGCGGCATAACGACAGTGCATTTAGAGGAATTCCGTAATCTTATATTTAGGTATAAAGTCGATTTTGTTGTATATACGCATTTAGCAATCGATATCGAAATGCTTCAAATCATTAGTTTAACATATTTAAGTTAATTATCCTTCTTTTTCTTGCTGAAGTTTACATAAAGCCATAACGTTATAACGGCAGGGCATTTGGAAGAATTCCGTAATCTTATATTTAGGAAGAAAGTCGATTTTTTGTATATACACATTTAGCAATCGATATCGAGATGGTTCAACTCATTAGTTTAACATATTTAAGTTAATATACCTTCTTTAACGATCTGAAGTTTTCATATAGCCATGATGGCATAACGGCAGTGCATGTAGAAGAATTCCGTAATCTTATATTTAGGTATAAAGTCGATTTTCTTGTATATACACATTTAGCTATCGATATCGAAATGCTTCAAATCATTAGTTTAACATATTTTGTTAATAAACATTTTTTAGCTTACTGAAGTCTACATAAAGCCTTAACGGTATAACGGCAATGCATTTAGAAGAATTTAGTAATGTTATAATTTTATATTTAGGTATAAAATCGATTTTCTTGTATTTACACAATTAGCAATCGATCTCGATATGCTTCAAATCATTCGTTTAACATATTTAAGATAGCAAACTTCTGTAACTTATTGAAGGTGATATAAAGCCATGGCGGCATAACGACAGTACATTTGGAAGAAAGCCGTAATCTTATATTTAGGTATAAAATCGATTTTCTTGTATATATGCATTTAGCAATCGATATCGAAATGCTTCAAATCATTAATTTAACATATTTAAGCTAATAAACCTTCTTTAACGAACAGAAGTTAACATAAAGCCATAACGGCATAACGGCAGTGCATTTATGGCTTTATGTTAACTTAACCTTCTTTAACGTATTGAAGTTGATACAAAGCCATGGAGGCATAACGACAGTACATTTGGAAGAATTCCCTAATCTTATATTTAGGTATAAAGTCGATTTTCTTGAGTATACACATTTAGCAATCGATATCGAGATGCTTCAAATCATTAGTTTAACATATTTAAGTTAATAAACCTTCTTTAACGTATTGAAGTTGATATAAAGCCATGGCGGCATAACGACAGTACATTTGGGTGAATTCCGTAATCTCTTATTTAGGTACAAAATCGAATTTTCTTGTATATACACATTTAGCCATCGATATCGAAATGCTTCAGCTCACAAGTTTAACATATTTAAATTAATAAACCTTCTTTAACGATCTGAAGTGGGCATATAGCCATGGCGGCATAACGGCAGTGCATATAGAAGAATTCCGTAATCTTATATTTAGGTATATAGTCGATTTTCTTGTATTTACACATTTAGCAATCGAAATCGAAAATCTTCAAATCATTAGTTTAACATATTTAAGTTAATTAACCTTCTTTAACGTAATGAAGGTGATATAAAGCCATGGCGGCATAACGACAGTGCATTTAGAAAAATTCCGTAATCTTATATTTAGGTATAAGTTCGATTTTGTTGTGTATAGGCATTTAGCAATCGATATCGAAACGCTTCACATAACTGGTTTAGCATATTTAGGTTAATTAACCCCTTCTATCTTACTGAAGTTTACATAAAGCCATAACGGCATATCGGCAGTATGTTTGGGTGAATTCCGTAATCTTTTATTTAGGTATAAAATCGATTTTCTTGTACATAAACATTTAGCAATCAATATCGAAATGCTTCAAATCATTAATTTAGCATATTTAAGTAAATTAACCTTCTTTAACGTACTGAAATTTATATAAAGCCATAACGGCATAACGGCAGTGCATTTAGAAGAACTCCGTAATCTTATATTTAGGTATAAATTCGATTTTCTTTTACATACACATTTAGCAATCGATATCGAAATGCTCAAATCATTAGTTTAACATATTTAAGTTAATAAAGCTTCTTTATCTTACTGAAATTTATATAAAGCCATAACGGCATAACGGCAGTGCATTTAGAAGAATTACGTAATATTATATTTAGGTATAAAGTCGATTTTCTTGTATATACGCATTTAGCAATCGATATTGAAATGCTTCAAATCATTAGTTTAACATATTTAAGTTAATAAACCTTCTTTCACGAACTGAAGTTGGCATAAAGCCATGGCGGCATAACGACAGTGCATGTAGAAGAATTCCGTTATCTTATATTTAGGTATAAAGCCGCTTTTCTTGTATTTACACAATTGGCAATCGATCTCGATATGCTTCAAATCATTCGTTTAACATATTTAAGATAGCAAACTTCTGTAACTTATTGAAGGTGATATAAAGCCATGGCGGCATAACGACAGTACATTTGGAAGAAAGCCGTAATCTTATATTTAGGTATAAAATCGATTTTCTTGTATATATGCATTTAGCAATCGATATCGAAATGCTTCAAATCATTAATTTAACATATTTAAGCTAATAAACCTTCTTTAACGAACACAAGTTAACATAAAGCCATAACGGCATAACGGCAGTGCATTTATGGCTTTATGTTAACTTAACCTTCTTTAACGTATTGAAGTTGATACAAAGCAATGGCGGCATAACGACAGTACATTTGGAAGAATTCCCTAATCTTATATTTAGGTATAAAGTCGATTTTCTTGAGTATACACATTTAGCAATCGATATCGAGATGCTTCAAATCATTAGTTTAACATATTTAAGTTAATAAACCTTCTTTAACGCACTGAAGTCTACATAAAGCCTCAACGGTATAACTGCACAGCATTTAGAAGAATTCCGTTATCATATATTTAAGTGTAAATTCGACTTTCTTGTATATACTCTTTTAGCAAGCGATGTCGAAATGCTTCAAATTATTAGTTTAACATATTTAAGTTAATTAACTTCTTTAACGTATTGAAGTTGATACATAGCCATGGCGGCATAACGACAGTACAGTTGGAAGAATTCCGTAATCTTATAATTAGGTATAAATTCGATTTTCTTGTATATACACATTTAGCAATCGATATCGAAATGCTTCAAATCATTAGTTTAACATATTTAAGTTAGTTAACCTTCTTTAACGTATTGAAGTTGATATAAAGCCATGGCGGCATAACGGCAGTGCATTTAGAAGAATTCTATAATCTCATATTTAGGTATAAAGTCGATTTTCTTGTATATACATATTTAGCAATCGATATCGAAATGCTTTTAATCATTAGTTTAACATATTTAAGTTAATTAACCTTCTTTAACGTATTGAAGTTGATATAAAGCCATGGCGGCATAACGACAGTACATTTGGAAGAATTCCGTAATCTTATGTTAAGGTATAAATTCGATTTTCTTTTATATACACATTAAGCAAGCGATATCGAAATGCTTCAAATCATTAGTTTAACATATTTAAGTTAATTAACCTTCTTTAACGTATTGAAGTTGATATAAAGCCATGGTGGCATAACGACAGTACATTTGGGTGAATTCCGTAATCTTTTATTGAGGTACAAAATCGATTTTCTTGTATATACACATTTAGCAATCGATATCGAAATGCTTCAGCTAACAAGTTTAACATATTTAAATTAATAAACCTTCTTTAACGATCTGAAGTGGGCATATAGCCATGGCGGCATAACGGCAGTGCATATAGAAGAATTCCATAAACTTATATTGTTTAAATGAGTTAAGCATTTACCCCTCTACCCGGTAAAACTGGCGCATCCTAATGCGCCTGTGCAATTCACCACAGCTAATGATTACAACACAACTAAACACATTTGTACACCAACCCTGTCAACAAAAAGGATGGGCAACGGGAAGGCAGGCTCAATTCGTCAAAAAACAATTGGTTCTTAACATTCGATTCTCCACTGCGCCGCGTAAATATTAAATTTATATATATGTATATTCCGTTCTGCACTGCGCCGCAACAAAAGTTCCAACGCACTAGAAACAACTTCGGGTCAACCCAATTTCTGCGAGCAGCATCTTATTTCACCTCAACAACATTTGTCGCTGCGTTTAATTAAACATATTCATATGTACATATTTAGAATTTTATGGTGCTTTAAATAAACAAAAAATTAAAGTAATTGTACACAAAGTTACCCGAGTGTTTTTATTAATCGCGGGTCTGGGCTGGGTAGAAGTGCCCTGGAATTGACTGGTTTAATCATGGTCCTTCGAGCCTTACAGAAAGGCACTATTGGTTTTTACAAAACTTCTGAAAAAATAATAAACATTTCGACACATACATATATGGTGCGGTGAAAAGACAAAAAATATGAAACATTCAGATACATAAATATAAGGAAGAAAAGTTCAGTGTCACGCAAATATATGTATAAAACTTAAAAAGAAGTGACAAAAGTGATAAATGTGAAAACACAACAAAAAAGTGCAGTGCAGTGACACAAGAAAAAAAAAAATAATATATACATACTTACATGAACATGTTGCTGAACAATTAAGCAAAATATTAAAACAAATAATTTCCAAATTACATATGTTTACCCATCTAAAAAGTGCGTGCCAAAAAAACAACAAAAAGGGATTTAACGAACTAAAATTAACGCGCGCGAAATCTAAACACAGAACAAAAACATAAAATAAAATAAAATAAACCAAACAAAGGAAAGTGGAGTAAAGGTGAACTAACAAACACAAAAACAAATTACAAGGAAAATCAAAATATAAATAACAGTTCCAACAAAAAAACAAAAACAGAGAGAATATCAGGCGCGAAACCTAAAAACATACATCGGGCGCGGAAAGTTAAAGAACAGCACCAAAACAATCGGGCGCGAACAAAAAATAGCTACAAATATTAAAAACCAAAAAAAGGAGGTGTACCTGAAAGCGGCTACAAACCTTAAGGAGAAAAGGAGTAAAGAAAGGAAGAGGAACAAAACGCAGACGGCATAAGACAACATATGGGCATGCATATATTATATACACCTACACATATGTATCTTGAAGTAACCAAGTGAGCGTATTTAATCCATTTTCTAGACTTACTAATATGCATATATGTATGTGTACAAAAAAAGGTTTTATATACTAATATAAAATCTGTAAATTAAAAACCGTTTTAACAGCACAACAAAGCGATTACAAAATAAATTCCATATATCCAAATATTTATAAACTTGAATAAAATAATTATTTAATGCCTATATGATGAGCTTAATCAAGTATTTACTTGCAATAATTTCCGGCAATACCCGAGTGCAGATAAATTACATACATATACCAAATATAATAAAGTGCATACGTGAGCATCCTGCTCATTATCCAATTCGCTTTCGCACTCTCTTAACAGTGCGAACATACATACATACATATGTATACATACACTCTAGGCCGTCTGTCTGCATGTAATTGTATACCCTACACTGGGTACCAAATTATTAAAAATTTAATATTTCAATTAATTTCAAAACAAAGGTAATCGCAATTTTTCGTAAATAACTAAACGGAACGGTAAAATAAAACTTACAGAATACGTTTATAGAAACGCATACAAAAAACTCATTTTCACAAAATATACTTAAGTTTGGGAACAAAACCAAAAAAAAAAAAAAATACATATATATATATAAATTTGAATACTATATATTCAAACTTACGTACATACACATCCTTTTAAAGTCCACATTGGCGTCTATTTTGCAATACCACTTGTTCTGTAGCAAACAAAAACAAGCAGGATTGCATACAAAAAGCAAATTGATCTCTCTAACGAGCTCTCAATTGCTTAAGATAACCATACTCATAAACACACAAACAATTCGTGCATACTTATGTAAATAGCGCATTGATCTCTTCAACGAGCTCTCAATTGCACAAAACATAAGCAACTTCATACGCACATACAAACATACATATAAGTCCAAGTATTAGGGTGTACCTAAATACAAAATATTCGGACATAAAATATTTTTATTAATAAAAAGTACGGGTTTTAATAGCACTTAACAATTCAAATATATTTTCGAACTAAAATATAAATAAATAATATTATTTTAAAAAATGGTTAACAACAACAATAATCAAAATACACCTGCAGGAGCTACACGCCCAAAACAGGGTGCTAAATTTATTTCAGTAAGTGACAGTTTAACAAGATACTGCACTAGATTTGCCTCTTCACCGATTCATGAAAACTCGGAATCGTTATTAGAAATAAAAAGCCAAAATCTTGAAAATTTCTGGACTCGTCTCCAAACGGCTCATGACGCCATAGTAGAATCTGACGATTCAGACCTACCAAAAAATTTGAAACAATCGGCTTACGCAATATATGAAAACTGCTTAGACCAATATGAAGAAACAAAAGCTATGATCTCCGATCAATTAAAACTAATAAAAGCAATTGCACCTACTCTCCACAGTAGAGTAGAGCTGCCCCAAATAGACAATCAAGAGGCAAGTTCAGGCATCCAACTTGAGGTGCCTGCATGTGATACAGAAACGTTTTACGGAGGTTATGAAGAATGGCCGTCCTTCCGGGACATGTTCACAGCCGTTTACATCAACCATCCGCAACTATCAAAGGCACAAAAACTGTATCACCTCCGATACAAAACAAAAGGTCAAGCAGGCGAAATAGTTAAACAGTTCACATTAAATGACGACAATTTCAATTTGGCTTGGAAAGCTCTAAAAGCGAGATATGAAAACAAAAGAATACTGGTCGATAAGCAAGTAATGACACTAATGAACTTGCCAAAAATTAAGAAAGGAACAAGTGTAGAATTCATCAAACTTGAATCCACTGTTTCAAATTGTTTGTCGATTCTATCGACCCTAAATATTCCCACAGACAGCTGGGACCCAATTCTGGTAAACATTTGCACCACCGCATTACCAGAAAAGTCGTTACTTCTATGGGAGCAATCGCTCTCATCAAGAAAAAAGTGCCCAACGTGGCAACAAATGAAAGATTTCCTCACCACCCAATATGAAATTGCGGAAAGGTTAGAAGGAAAAATAATCAAAAGAAAGAACACTAAACACGACCAAAACGGAAGCTTAAATAGACCCCAAGTTAGAAGCAACAAAAATTTAAATAAAAGCTTTTACAAAACACAAACGTTCACATCAGAACAAAGAAACCAAACGTCATGCGAACTATGTAAAAGAGGGCATAAACTTAAAACTTGCGAGAAGTTTAAAAAATTAAACATTAACGAAAGGAACAACTTTGTCAGATCAAAAAGACTCTGTACAAACTGCTTGTCCCATACACACAATCTGAAAACTTGCAAAAGCAAATTTAATTGCCTATATTGTCACAAAAGACACAATTCTATGCTTCATTACAACAGATATCCTATCTCACCCCAAAGAAGCGCTTATACACAAAGAACCATGGGTATAATTGCAAAAGCAAATCACAAAACCCAAAATTCGAAAAATTGCCAAGAGACACCATGCTGTTCAAAGGCACAAAAATCTCAAACGCTGCACAGCGAGACACAAAATGGACTAGTTACAGAACTGGTCACCACCATACCAACTCAAGTTGGGTACAATAAAAACAAATACCTTAATTCACAATTAAAGAAATGTCAAAAGTTAAGGAAACTTCCCCCCATAACTACTCAATCAAACAATGGCCGGTACGTCGAACAACTACCACTAAAGCCACCATGTTCCAATTCTCCACAAATTGGTATAAAACACAAAATCAGAGTTTCCTCTGACAGTCCCTACACATACAATTTTTCGGCCCCGCAGGATGGCTTTCGCCAAAAATGATATAAAATCCTGATTCAAAAAATCCTAGAGCGGTGGCGGGCTACTACTTGCCAAATTAATGTATACGCACTTAAACATAAAATACATATAACGAAGTGTCTCAAAAAATCAAAAAAAAAAAAAAAAAAAAAAAATCGACACTTTTTATACAAAATTGCCCCAGAGAGGCTTACATTTTCAAATAAATATAATCTTAAACAAAATTAAGGTTCAACGAGCACCATATACCCAATGCGATAGTGTGACGCACCTAGACTTACAAAAAAGCAAAGGTCGTTCTTATCGTTCTTACATAAGCGCAACTCATAGGGGTAGTGGATGGGAATCTGTTGTCAAATTAACAAAATTCAAAAAAGTAGCTAAAAATTGCCACGATATAATTCGAAATGAAGCCGTTCGCAATTCACGGCCATTCTCTCGCAAGATCCATCTATTGGCACAGCCCTAACTCCAGGGCTAGGGGGTACCCATTCTGGACATATCTGAGCCAGGCGTGGAGTTACTATCCTTCATAAGCCAAGAATAAATTAAAGGCAAACAATTGCCGAAAATACAGAAAAGGCAAATACTAAGCAACCGGTATACCAAAACTATAAAATATTAAATTGTAAATAACCGATAGTAAAATAAATAAAATCAAACAATTTTACAAATTTACTATAACAATAAGTCGTCAAAACACGCAAAAGCTAATATTCTGCGCCCTCGGCTACTCCACCAACAGTAAGACGAATTACCGATCTCAGATCATATATATAAAACTAGGCAAAATATTCGCCTAGGGGGCCCAGGATGTTTAAATGAGTTAAGCATTTACCCCTCTACCCGGTAAAACTGGCGCATCCTAATGCGCCTGTGCAATTCACCACAGCTGATGATTACAACACAACTAAACACATTTGTACACCAACCCTGTCAACAAAAAGGATGGGCAACGGGAAGGCAGGCTCAATTCGTCAAAAAAAAATTGGTTCTTAACATTCGATTCTCCACTGCGCCGCGTAAATATTAAATTTATATATATGTATATTCCGTTCTGCACTGCGCCGCAACAAAAGTTCCAACGCACTAGAAACAACTTCGGGTCAACCCAATTTCTGCGAGCAGCATCTTATTTCACCTCAACAACATTTGTCGCTGCGTTTAATTAAACATATTCATATGTACATATTTAGAATTTTATGGTGCTTTAAATAAACAAAAAATTAAAGTAATTGTACACAAAGTTACCCGAGTGTTTTTATTAATCGCGGGTCTGGGCTGGGTAGAAGTGCCCTGGAATTGACTGGTTTAAACAAGGTATAAAGTCGAGTTTCTTGTAAATACACATTAAGCTATCGATATCGAAATGCTTCAAATCATTAGTTAAACATACTAAGTTAATAAACATTTTTTAGCTTACTGAAGTCTACATAAAGCCTTAACGGTATAACGGCAGTGCATTTAGAAGAATTCCGTAATGTTATAATTTTATATTTAGGTATAAAGTCGATTTTCTTGTATTTACACATATAGCAATCGATATAGAAATGCTTCAAACCATTAGTTTAACATATTTAAAATAATTAACCTTCTTTAACGTATTGAAGTTGATACAAAGCCATGGCGGCATAACGACAGTACATTTGGAAGATTTCCCTAATCTTATATTTAGGTATAAAGTCGATTCTCTTGAGTATACACATTTAGCAATCGATATCGAGATGCTTCAAATCATTAGTTTAACATATTTAAGTTAATAAACCTTCTCTAACGCACTGAAGTCTACGTAAAGCCTTAACGGTATAACTGCACAGCATTTAGAAGAATTCCGTTATCATATATTTAGGTATAAATTCGACTTTCTTGTATACGCTCATTTAGCAAGCAATATCGAAATGCTTCAAATTATTAGTTTAACATATTTATGTTAATTAACCTTCTTTAACGTATTGAAGTTGATATATAGCCATGGCGGCATAACGACAGTACAGTTGGAAGAATTCCGTAATCTTATAATTATGTACAAATTCGATTTTCTTGTATATACACATTTAGCAATCGATATCGAAATGCTTCAAATCATTAGTTTAACATATTTAAGTTAATTAACCTTCTTTAACGTATTGAAGTTTATATAGAGCCATGGCGGCATAACGGCAGTGCATTTAGAAGAATTCTGTAATCTCATATTTAGGTATAAAGTCGATTTTCTTGTATATACACATTTAGCTATCGATATCGAGATGCTTCAAATCATTAGTTTAACATATTTAAGTTAATAAACCTTTTTAACGCACTGAAGTCTACATAAAGCCTTAACGGTATAACTGCACTGCATTTAGAAGATTTCCGTTATCATATATTTAGGTATAAAGTCGATTTTCTTGTATATATATATTTCGCAATCGATATAGAAATGCTTCAGATAACTGGTTTAACATATTTAAGTTAATAAACTTCCTTTAGCGAACTGAAGTTGACATATTTAGGTATAAAGTCGATTTTGTTGTACATACACATTTAGCGATCGATATCGAAATGCTTCAAATCATTAGTTTAACATATTTAAGTTAATAAACCTTCTTTAACGTACTCAAGGCGATATAAAGCCATGGCTGCATAACGACAGTGCATGTAGAAGAATTTCGTAATCTTATATTTAGGTATATAGTCGATTTTCTTATATTAACAAATTTAGCAGTCGATATCGAAAATCTTCAAATCATTAGTTTAACATATTTAAGTTAATTAACCTTCTTAAACGTAATGAAGGTGATATAAAGCCATGGCGGCATAACGACAGTGCATTTAGAGGAATTCCGTAATCTTATATTTAGGTATAAAGTCGATTTTGTTGTATATACGCATTTAGCAATCGATATCGAAATGCTTCAAATCATTAGTTTAACATATTTAAGTTAATTATCCTTCTTTTTCTTGCTGAAGTTTACATAAAGCCATAACGTTATAACGGCAGGGCATTTGGAAGAATTCCGTAATCTTATATTTAGGAAGAAAGTCGATTTTTTGTATATACACATTTAGCAATGGATATCGAGATGGTTCAACTCATTAGTTTAACATATTTAAGTTAATATACCTTCTTTAACGATCTGAAGTTTTCATATAGCCATGATGGCATAACGGCAGTGCATGTAGAAGAATTCCGTAATCTTATATTTAGGTATAAAGTCGATTTTCTTGTATATACACATTTAGCTATCGATATCGAAATGCTTCAAATCATTAGTTTAACATATTTTGTTAATAAACATTTTTTAGCTTACTGAAGTCTACATAAAGCCTTAACGGTATAACGGCAATGCATTTAGAAGAATTTAGTAATGTTATAATTTTATATTTAGGTATAAAATCGATTTTCTTGTATTTACTCATTTAGCAATCGATATCGAAATGCTTCAAACCATTAGTTTAACATATTTAAGTTAATAAACCTCCTTTAGTGAACTGAAGTTGGCATAAAGCCATGGCGGCATAACGACAGTGCATGTAGAAGAATTCCGTTATCTTATATTTAGGTATAAAGCCGCTTTTCTTGTATTTACACAATTAGCAATCGATCTCGATATGCTTCAAATCATTAGTTTAACATATTAAAGATAGCAAACTTATGTAACTTATTGAAGGTGATATAAAGCCATGGCGGCATAACGACAGTACATTTGGAAGAAAGCCGTAATCTTATATTTAGGTATAAAATCGATTTTCTTGTATATATGCATTTAGCAATCGATATCGAAATGCTTCAAATCATTAATTTAACATATTTAAACTAATAAACCTTCTTTAACGAACAGAAGTTAACATAAAGCCATAACGGCATAACGGCAGTGCATTAAGAAGAATTCCGTAATCTTATATTTAGGTATAAAGTCGATTTTCTTGTATATACACTTTTAGCAATCGATATTTTAATCCTTCAAATCATTAATTTAACATATTTAAGTTAATTAACCCTCCTTATCTGACTGAAGTCTACAAAAGCCTTAACGGCATAACGGCAGTGCACTTAGAAGAATAACGTAATCTTATGTTTAGGTATAAAGTCGATTTTCTTGTATATATGCATTTAGCAATCGACATCGAAATGCTTCAAATCCATAGTTTAACATATTTAAGTTAATAAACTTTAAAGAACTGAAGTTGGCATAAAGCCATGGCGGCATAACGACAGTGCATTTAGAAGCATTCCGTAATCTTATGTTTAGGTATAAAGTCGATTTTCTTGTATATATGCATTAAGCAATCGATATCGAAATGCTTCAAATAACTGGTTTAACACATTTAAGTTAAAAACCTTCTCTAACGAACTGAAGTTAACATAAAGCCATAACGGCATAACGGCAAAGCATTTAGAAGAATTCGGTTATCTTATATTTAGGTATAAAGTCGATTTTCTTTTATATACACAATTAGCAGTCGATATCAAAATGCTTCAAACCATTAGTTTAACATATTTAAGTTAATAAAGCTTCTTTAACGAACTGAAGTTGGCATAAAGTCATGGCGGCATAACGGCAGTGCATTTAGAAGAATTCCGTAATCTTAAATTTAGGTATAAAGTCGAATTTCTTGTATATACACATTAAGCAATCGATATCGAAATGACTCACATCATTAGTTTAACATATTTAAGTTAATAAAGCTTCTTTAACGCACTGAAAATAACACAAAGCCATGGCGGCTTAACGGCAGTGCATGTAGAAGAATTCCGTAATCTTATATTTAGGTATAAAGCCGAGTTTTCTTGTATTTACATATTAAGCAATCGATATCGAAATGCTTCAAACCATTAGTTTACCATTTTTAAAATAATTAACCTTCTTTAACGTATTGAAGGTGATATAAAGCCATGGCGGCATAACGACAGTACATGTGGAAGAATTCCGCAATCTTATATTTAGGTATAAAGTCGATTCTCTTGTATATATACATTTCGCAATCGATATCGAAATGCTTCAGATAACTGGTTTAACATATTTAAGTTAATAAACCTCCTTTAGTGAACTGAAGTTGACATAAATCCATAACGGCACTGCATTTAGGAGAATACACATTTTGTAATCGATATCTTACTGAAGTCTACAAAAGCCTTAACGGCATAACGGCAGTGCCTTTAGAAGAATTCCGTAATGTTATATTTAGGTATAAAGTCGATTTTGTTGTATTTACACATTTAGCAATCGATATCGAAATGCTTCAAACCATTAGTTTAACATATTTAAAATAATTAACCTTCTTTAACGTATTGAAGGTGATTTAAAGCCATGGCGGCATAACGACAGTACATGTGGAAGAATTTCGTAATCTTATATTTATGTATAAAGTCGATTTTCTTGTATATACTCATTTACGAACGATATCGAAATGCTTCAAATCATTAGTTTAACATATTTAAGTTAATTAACTCTCTCTATCTTACTGAAGTCTACGAAAGCCTTAACGGCATAACGTCTGTGCATTTAGAAGAATTCCGTAATCTTATATTTAGGTATAAAGTCGATTTTCTTGTATATACTCATTTATCAATCGATATCGAAATGCTTCAAATCATTAGTTTAATATATTAAAGTAAATAAAGCTTCTTTAGCGCACTGAAAATAACATAAAGCCATGGCGGCATAACGGCAGTGCATGTAGAAGAATTCCGTAATCTTATATTTAGGTATAAAGTCGATTTTGTTGTATATACGCATTTAGCAATCGACATCGAAATGCTTCAAATCATTAGTTTAACATATTTAAGTTAATTATCCTTCTTTTTCTTGCTGAAGTTTACATAAAGCCATAACGTTATAACGGCAGGGCATTTGGAAGAATTCCGTAATCTTATATTTAGGAAGAAAGTCGATTTTTTGTATATACACATTTAGCAATGGATATCGAGATGGTTCAACTCATTAGTTTAACATATTTAAGTTAATATACCTTCTTTAACGATCTGAAGTTTTCATATAGCCATGATGGCATAACGGCAGTGCATGTAGAAGAATTCCGTAATCTTATATTTAGGTATAAAGTCGATTTTCTTGTATATACACATTTAGCTATCGATATCGAAATGCTTCAAATCATTAGTTTAACATATTTTGTTAATAAACATTTTTTAGCTTACTGAAGTCTACATAAAGCCTTAACGGTATAACGGCAATGCATTTAGAAGAATTTAGTAATGTTATAATTTTATATTTAGGTATAAAATCGATTTTCTTGTATTTACTCATTTAGCAATCGATATCGAAATGCTTCAAACCATTAGTTTAACATATTTAAGTTAATAAACCTCCTTTAGTGAACTGAAGTTGGCATAAAGCCATGGCGGCATAACGACAGTGCATGTAGAAGAATTCCGTTATCTTATATTTAGGTATAAAGCCGCTTTTCTTGTATTTACACAATTAGCAATCGATCTCGATATGCTTCAAATCATTAGTTTAACATATTAAAGATAGCAAACTTATGTAACTTATTGAAGGTGATATAAAGCCATGGCGGCATAACGACAGTACATTTGGAAGAAAGCCGTAATCTTATATTTAGGTATAAAATCGATTTTCTTGTATATATGCATTTAGCAATCGATATCGAAATGCTTCAAATCATTAATTTAACATATTTAAACTAATAAACCTTCTTTAACGAACAGAAGTTAACATAAAGCCATAACGGCATAACGGCAGTGCATTAAGAAGAATTCCGTAATCTTATATTTAGGTATAAAGTCGATTTTCTTGTATATACACTTTTAGCAATCGATATTTTAATCCTTCAAATCATTAATTTAACATATTTAAGTTAATTAACCCTCCTTATCTGACTGAAGTCTACAAAAGCCTTAACGGCATAACGGCAGTGCACTTAGAAGAATAACGTAATCTTATGTTTAGGTATAAAGTCGATTTTCTTGTATATATGCATTTAGCAATCGACATCGAAATGCTTCAAATCCATAGTTTAACATATTTAAGTTAATAAACTTTAAAGAACTGAAGTTGGCATAAAGCCATGGCGGCATAACGACAGTGCATTTAGAAGCATTCCGTAATCTTATGTTTAGGTATAAAGTCGATTTTCTTGTATATATGCATTAAGCAATCGATATCGAAATGCTTCAAATAACTGGTTTAACACATTTAAGTTAAAAACCTTCTCTAACGAACTGAAGTTAACATAAAGCCATAACGGCATAACGGCAAAGCATTTAGAAGAATTCGGTTATCTTATATTTAGGTATAAAGTCGATTTTCTTTTATATACACAATTAGCAGTCGATATCAAAATGCTTCAAACCATTAGTTTAACATATTTAAGTTAATAAAGCTTCTTTAACGAACTGAAGTTGGCATAAAGTCATGGCGGCATAACGGCAGTGCATTTAGAAGAATTCCGTAATCTTAAATTTAGGTATAAAGTCGATTTTCTTGTATATACACATTAAGCAATCGATATCGAAATGACTCACATCATTAGTTTAACATATTTAAGTTAATAAAGCTTCTTTAACGCACTGAAAATAACACAAAGCCATGGCGGCTTAACGGCAGTGCATGTAGAAGAATTCCGTAATCTTATATTTAGGTATAAAGCCGAGTTTTCTTGTATTTACATATTAAGCAATCGATATCGAAATGCTTCAAACCATTAGTTTACCATTTTTAAAATAATTAACCTTCTTTAACGTATTGAAGGTGATATAAAGCCATGGCGGCATAACGACAGTACATGTGGAAGAATTCCGCAATCTTATATTTAGGTATAAAGTCGATTCTCTTGTATATATACATTTCGCAATCGATATCGAAATGCTTCAGATAACTGGTTTAACATATTTAAGTTAATAAACCTCCTTTAGTGAACTGAAGTTGACATAAATCCATAACGGCACTGCATTTAGGAGAATACACATTTTGTAATCGATATCTTACTGAAGTCTACAAAAGCCTTAACGGCATAACGGCAGTGCCTTTAGAAGAATTCCGTAATGTTATATTTAGGTATAAAGTCGATTTTGTTGTATTTACACATTTAGCAATCGATATCGAAATGCTTCAAACCATTAGTTTAACATATTTAAAATAATTAACCTTCTTTAACGTATTGAAGGTGATTTAAAGCCATGGCGGCATAACGACAGTACATGTGGAAGAATTTCGTAATCTTATATTTATGTATAAAGTCGATTTTCTTGTATATACTCATTTACGAACGATATCGAAATGCTTCAAATCATTAGTTTAACATATTTAAGTTAATTAACTCTCTCTATCTTACTGAAGTCTACGAAAGCCTTAACGGCATAACGTCTGTGCATTTAGAAGAATTCCGTAATCTTATATTTAGGTATAAAGTCGATTTTCTTGTATATACGCATTTATCAATCGATATCGAAATGCTTCAAATCATTAGTTTAATATATTAAAGTAAATAAAGCTTCTTTAGCGCACTGAAAATAACATAAAGCCATGGCGGCATAACGGCAGTGCATGTAGAAGAATTCCGTAATCTTATATTTAGGTATAAAGTCGATTTTGTTGTATATACGCATTTAGCAATCGACATCGAAACCCTTCAAATCATTAGTTTAACATATTCAAGTTAATTAACCCTCTCTGTCTTACTGAAGTCTACATAAAGCCTTAACGGCATAACGGCAGTGCATTTAGAAGAATTCCGTTATCCTATATTTAGGTATAAATTTGATTTTCTTGTATGTACACATTTAGCAAGCGATATCGAAATGCTTCAAATTATTAGTTTAACATATTTAAGTTAATTAACCTTCTTTAACGTATTGAAGTTGATATAAAGCCATGGCGGCATAACGGCAGTGCATTAAGAAGAATTTCGTAATCTTATATTTAGGTATAAATTCGATTTTCTTGTATATACACATTAAGCAATCGATAACGAAATGTTTCAAATCGATAGTTTAACATATTTAAGGCTATTAACCTTCTTTATCTTACTGAAGTTTACATAAAGCCATAACGGTATAACGGCAGTGCATTTGGAAGAATTCCGTAATCTTATATTAAGGTAAAAAGTCGTTTTTGTTGTATATACACATTAAGCAATCGATATCGAAATGCTTCAGCTCATAAGTTTAACATATTTAAGTTAATAAATCTTCTTTAACGATCTGAAGTTGGCATATAGCCATGGCGGCATAACGGCAGTGCATGTAGAAGAATTCCGTAATCTCATATTTAGGTATAAGGTCAATTTTCTTGTATATACACATTTAGCTATCGATATTGAAATGCTTCAAATCATTAGTTTAACACATTAAGTTAATAAACGTTTTTTGGCTTACTGAAGTCTACATAGAGCCTTAACGGTATAACGCCAGTGCATTTAGAAGAATTCCGTAATGTTATAATTTTATATTCAGGTATAAAGTCGATTTTCTTGTATTTACACATTTAGCAATCGATATCGAAATGCTTCAAACCATTAGTTTAACATATTTAAAATAATTGACCTTCTTTAACGTATTGAAGTTGATATAGAACCATGGCGGCATAACGACAGTACATGTGGAAGAATTCCGTAATCTTATATTTATGTATAAAGTCGATTTTCTTGTATATAGATATTTCGAAATCGATATCGAAATGCTTCAGATAACAAGTTTAACATATTTAAGTTAATAAACCTCCTTTAGCGAACTGAAATTGACATATTTAGGTATAAAGTCGATTTTGTTGTACATACACATTTAGCAATCGATATCGAAATGCTTCAAATCATTAGTTTAACATATTTAAGTTAACTAACCTTCTTTAACGTAATGAAGGTGATATAAAGCCATGGCTGCATAACGACAGTGCATGTAGAAGAATTTCGTAATCTTATATTAAGGTATATAGTCGATTTTCTTATATTTACAAATTAAGCAGTGGATATCGAAAATCTTCAAATCATTAGTTTAACATATTTAAGTTAATTAACCTTATTTAACGTAATAGAGGTGATATAAAGCCATGGCGACATAACGACAGTGCATTTAGAAGAATTCCGTAATCTTATATTCAGGTATAAAGTTGATTTTCTTGTATATACGCATTTAGCAATCGATATCGAAATGATTCAAATCAATATTTTAACATATTTAATTTAATTAACCTTCTTTAACGTATTGAAGTTGATATAAAGCCATGGCGGCATAACGACAGTACATTTGGAAGAACTCCGTAATCTTATGTTTAGGTATAAATTCGATTTTCTTTTATATACACATTTAGCAAGCGATGTCGAAATGCTTCAAATCATTAGTTTAACATATTTAAGTTAATTAACCTTCTTTAACGTATTGAAGTTGATATAAAGCCATGGCGGCATAACGACAGTACATTTCGAAGAATTCCGTAATCTTATATTTAGGTATAAAGTCGATTTTGTTGTATAGACACATTTAGCAATCGATATCGAGATGCTTCAAATCATAAGTTTAACATATTTATGTTAATAAACCTTCTTTTTCTTACTGAAGTTTACGTAAAGCCATAACGGCTCATAAGTTTCACACATTTAAGTTAATAAACCTTCTTTAACGATCTGAAATTGGCATATAGCCATTGCGGAATAACGGCAGTGCATTTAGAAGAATTCCGTTATCTTATATTTAGGTATAAATTCGATTTTCTTGTATATACACATTTAGCAATCGATATCGAGATGCTTCAAATCATTAGTTTAACGTATTTAAGTTAATAAACCTTCTTTTTCTTACTGAAGTTTACGTAAAGCCATAACGGTGTAACGGCAGCGCATTTGGAAGAATTCCGTAACCTTATGTTTAGGAATAAAGTCGATTTTGTTATATATACACATTTAGCAATCGATATCGAGATGCTTCAACTCATAAGTTTAACATATTTAAGTTAATATACCTTCTTTAACGAACTGAAGTTGGCATAAAGCCATAGCGGCATAACCACAGTACATTTGGAAGAATTCCGTAGTCTTATATTTAGGTATAAAGTCGATTTTCTTGTATATATGCATTAAGCAATCGATATCGAAATGCTTCAAATAACTGGTTTAACACATTTAAGTTAATAAACCTTCTTTAACGAACTGAAAATAAATCCACAACTGCATAACGGCAGTGCATTTAGAAGAATTCCGTTATCGTATATTAATGTATAAAGTTGATTTTCTTGTATATACACATTTAGCAATCGATATCGAGATGCTTCAACTCATAAGTTTAACATATTTAAGTTAATAAACCTTCTTCAACGAACGGAAGTTGGTTTAAAGCCATGGCGGCATAACGGCAGTGCATGTAGAAGAATTCCGTTAACTTATATTTAGGTATAAAGTCGATTTTCTTGTATATACACATTTAGCAATCGATATCGGGATGCTTCAAATCATTAGTTTAACATATTTAAGTTAATTAGCCTTCTTTATCGTAATGAAGGTGATATAAAGCCATATCGGCATAACGACAGTACATTTGGAAGTATTCCGTAATCTTATATTTAGGTATAAAGTCGATTTTCTTGCATATACACATTTAGCAATCGATATCGAAATGCTTTAAATCATTAGTTTAACATATTTAAGTTAATAAACCTTCTTTAACGCACTGAAGTCTACATAAAGCCTTAACGGCATAACGGCAGTGCATTTAGAAGAATTCCGTTATCTTATATTTAGGTATAAATTCGATTTTCTTGTATATACATATTAGGCAAGCGATGTCGAAATGCTTCCAATCATTAGTTTAACATATTTAAAATAATTAACCTTCTTTAACGTATTGAAGTTGATACAAAGCCATGGCGGCATAACGACAGTACATTTGGAAGAATTCCGTAGTCTTATATTTAGGTATAAAGTCGATTTTCTTGTATATAAACTTTTAGCGATCGATATTTTAATCCTTCAAATCATTAATTTAACATATTTAAGTTAATTAAACCTCCTTATCTGACTGAAGTCTACAAAAGCCTTAACGGCATAATGGCAGCGCATTTTGAAGAATAACGTAATCTTATATTTAGGTATAAAGTCGATTTTCTTGTATATACTCATTTAGCAATCGACATCGAAATGCTTCAAATCATTAGTTTAACATATTTAAGTTAATAAACCTTTAAAGGACTGAAGTTGGAATAAAGCCATGGTGGCATAACGACAGTGCATTTAGAAAAATTCCGTAGTCTTATGTTTAGGTATAAAGTCGATTTTCTTGTATATATGCATTAAGCAATCGATATCGAAATGCTTCAAATAACTGGTTTAACACATTTAAGTTAAAAACCTTCTCTAACGAACTGAAGTTAACATAAAGCCATAACGGCATAACGGCAGTGCATTTAGAAGAATTCCGTAATCTTATATCTAGGTAAAAAGTCGATTTTTTTGTATATACACCTTTAGCAATCGATATCGAAATGCTTCAAATATTTAAGTTAATAAAGCTTCTTTAACGAACTGACGTTAGCATAAAGTCATGGCGGCATAACGGCAGTGCATTTAGAAGAATTCCGTAATCTTATATTTAGGTATAAAGTCGATTTTCTTGTATTTACACATTTAGCAATCGATATCGAAATGCTTCAAGTCATTAGTTTAACATATTTAAGTTAATAAACCTTCTTTAACGTATTGAAGTTGATATAAAGCCATGGCGGCATAACGGCAGTGCATTTAGAAGAATTTCTTAATCTTATATTTAGGTATAAATTCGATTTTCTTGTATATACACATTAAGCAATAAAAAATCGAAATGCTTCAAATCGGTTTAATATTTTTAAAGGGTTATAAACCTTTTTTAAATCTTACTGAAGTTTACATAAAGCCATAACGGCATAACGGCAGTGCATTTGGAAGAATTCCGTAATCTTATTTTAAAGGTAAAAAGTCGATTTTTTTGTATATGCACATTAAGCAATCGATATCGAAATGCTTCAAAATTTAAATTTTAAGTTAATAAAGCTTCTTTAACAAATCTAAACGTTTGCATATAGTCATGGCGGTATAACGGCAGTGCATTTAGAAGAATTCCGTAATCTTATATTTAGGTATAAAGTCGTTTTTCTTGTATTTCACATTTAGCAATCGATATCGAAATGCTTCAAACCATTATTTTAAACCATTTTTAAAAGTTAATTAACCTTCTTTAACGTATTAAAGGGTTGATATAAAGCCATGGCGGCATAACGGCAGTGCATTTGAAAAAGTTTCTTAATCTTATATTTAGGTATAAATTCGATTTTCTTGTATATATACATTAAGCAATAAAAAATCGAAATGCTTAAAAGATAATTTTAATATATTTAAGTTTTTAAAACCTTCTTTATGTACTGAAGTTTACATAAAGCCATAACGGAAAACCTGCATTTGGAAGAATTCCGAAAGTCTTATTTTAAAGGAAATAAAGTCGAGTTTGTTGTATATGCACATTTTGTAATCGAAAAATCTTACTGAAATTTTAAACAAAAGCCTTTTTAACGGGGCATAAACGGGCCAGTGCCTTTAGAAGAATTCCGTAATGTTATATTTAGGTATAAAGTCGATTTTGTTGTATTTCACATTTAGCAATCGATATCGAAATGCTTCAAACCATTATTTTAAACCATATTTAAAATAATTAACCTTCTTTAACGTATTGAAGGTGATATAAAGCCATTGCGGCATAACGACAGTACATGTTGAAAAAGTTCCGTAATCTTATAATTATGTATAAAGTCGATTTTTCTTGTATATACATTTCGCAATCGATATCGAAATGCTTAAAGATCACTGGTTTAAAAATATTTAAGTTATTTAAAACCCTCCTTTAGTTACTGAAGTTAAAACATTAACGGCATAACGGCAGTGCATTTAGAAGAATTCCGAAAGTCTTATATTTAGGTATAAAGTCGATTTTCTTGTATATACTCATTTTCATAATCAAATATCTTAAAACTTGAAAAAGTTACAAAAAGCCCTTAACGGGCCATAACGGCAGTGCCTTTAGAAGAATTCCGTAATGTTATATTTAGGTATAAAGTCGATTTTGTTGTATTTACACATTTAGCAATCAAATATCGAAATGCTTCAAACCATTAGTTTAACATATTTAAAATAATTAACCTTCTTTAACGTATTGAAGGTGACATAAAGCCATTGCGGCATAACGACAGTACATGTGGAAGAATTCCGTAATCTTATAATTATGTATAGCGTCGATTTTCTTGTATATACGCATTTAGCAATCGATATCGAAATGCTTCAAATCATTAGTTTAACAAATTTAAGTTAATTAACCCTCTCTATCTTACTGAAGTCTACGAAAGCCTTAACGGCATAACGGCAGTGCATTTAGAAGAATTCCGTTATCTTATATTTAGGTATAAATTTGATTTTCTTGTATGTACACATTTAGCAAGCGATACCGAAATGCTTCAAATTATTAGTTTAACATATTTAAGTTAATTAACCTTCTTTAACGTATTGAAGTTGATATAAAGCCATGGCGGCATAACGGCAGTGCATTTAGAAGAATTTCGTAATCTTATATTTAGGTATAAATTCGATTTTCTTTTATATACACATTTAGCAAGCGATGTCGAAATGCTTCAAATCATTAGTTTAACATATTTAAGTTAATTAACCTTCTTTAACGTATTGAAGTTGATATAAAGCCATGGCGGCATAACGACAGTGCATTTGGAAGAATTCCGTAATCTTATATTAAGGCAAAAAGTCGAATTTGTTGTACATGCACATTAAGCAATCGATACCGAAATGCTTCAGATTATTAGTTTAACATATTTAAAATAATTAACCTTCTTTAACGTATTGAAGGTGATATAAAGCCATGGCGGCATAACGACAGTACATGTTGAAAAGTTCCGTAATCTTATATTTAGGTATAAAGTCGATTCTCTTGTATATATAGATTTCGCAATCGATATCGAAATGCTTCAGACAACTGGTTTAACATATTTAAGTTAATAAACCTCCTTTAGTGTACTGAAGTTGACATAAAGCCATAACGGCACTGCATTTAGAAGAATTCCGTAGTCTTATATCTAGGCATAAGGTCGATTTTCTTGTATATACACATTTTGTAATCGATATCTTACTGAAGTCTACAAAAGCCTTAACGGCATAACGGCAGTTTTAGAAGAATTCCGTAATGTTATATTTAGGTTTTAAAGTCGATTTTGTTGTATTTACACATTTAGCAATCGATATCGAAATGCTTCAAACCATTAGTTTAACATATTTAAAATAATTAACCTTCTTTAACGTATTGAAGGTGACATAAAGCCATTGCGGCATAACGACAGTACATGTGGAAGAATTCCGTAATCTTATAATTATGTATAACGTCGATTTTCTTGTATATACGCATTTAGCAATCGATATCGAAATGCTTCAAATCATTAGTTTAACAAATTTAAGTTAATTAACCCTCTCTATCTTACTGAAGTCTACGAAAGCCTTAACGGCATAACGGCAGTGCATTTAGAAGAATTCCGTAATCTTATATTTAGGTATAAAGTCGATTTTCTCGTATATACTCATTTATCAATCGATATCGAAATGTTTCAAATCATTAGTTTAATATATTAAAGTTAATAAAGCTTCTTTAGCGCACTGAAAATAACATAAAGCCATGGCGGCATAACGGCAGTGCCTTTAGAAGAATTCCGTAATGTTATATTTAGGTATAAAGTCGATTTTGTTGCATTTACACATTTAGCAGTCGAAATCGAAATGCTTCAAACCATTAGTTTAACATATTTAAGTTAATAAACCTTCTTTAACGTACTCAAGGCGATATAAAGCCATTGCGGCATAACGACAGTACATGTGGAAGAATTCCGTAATCTTATAATTATGTATAAGTCGATTTTCTTGTATATACGCATTTAGCAATCGATATCGAAATGCTTCAAATCATTAGTTTAACAAATTTAAGTTAATTAACCCTCTCTATCTTACTGAAGTCTACGAAAGCCTTAACGGCATAACGGCAGTGCATTTAGAAGAATTCCGTAATCTTATATTTAGGTATAAAGTCGATTTTCTTGTATATACTCATTTATCAATCGATATCGAAATGCTTCAAATCATTAGTTTAATATATTAAAGTTAATAAAGCTTCTTTAGCGCACTGAAAATAACATAAAGCCATGGCGGCATAACGGCAGGCATTTAGAAGAATTCCGTAATCTTATATTTAAGGTATAAAGTCGATTTTCTTGTATATACACATTTAGCAATCGATATCGAAATGCTTCAAATCATTAGTTTAACATATTTAAGTTAATAAACCTTCTTTAACGCACTGAAGCTACATAAAGCCATGCGGCATAACGCAGTGCATTTAGAAGAATTCCGTAATCTTATATTTAGGTATAAAGTCGATTTTGTTGTATATACCATTTAGCAATCGATATCGAAATGCTTCAAATCATTAGTTTAACATATTTAAAAGTTAATTAACCCTCTCTGTAACTTACTGAAGTCTACAAAAGCCTTAACGGCATAACGGCAGTGCCTTTAGAAGAATTCCGTAATGTTATATTTAGGTATAAAGTCGATTTTGTTGTATTTACACATTTAGCAATCGATATCGAAATGCTTCAAATCATTAGTTTAACATATTTAAGTTAATTAACCTTCTTTAACGTACTGAAGTTACATAAAGCCTTAACGGCATAACGCAGTGCATTTAGAAGAATTCCGTAATCTTATATTTAGGTATAAAGTCGATTTTCTTGTATATACGCATTTAGCAATCGATATCGAAATGCTTCAAATCATTAGTTTAACATATTTAAGTTAATTAACCCTCTCTAGTCTTACTGAAGTCTACATAAAGCCTTAACGGCATAACGGCAGTGCATTTAGAAGAATTCCGTAATCTTATATTTAGGTATAAAGTCGATTTTCTTGTATATACTCATTTAGCAATCGATATCGAAATGCTTCAAATCATTAGTTTAACATATTAAAGTTAATAAACCTTCTTTAACGCACTGAAGTCTATAAAGCCATGTACGGCATAACGGCAGTGCATTTAGAAGAATTCCGTAATCTTATATTTAGGTATAAAGTCGATTTTGTTGTATTTTACACATTTAGCAATCGAATCGAAATGCTTCAAATCATTAGTTTAACATATTTAAGTTAATTAACCTTCTTTCTTACTAAGTCTACATAAAGCCTTAACGGCATAACGGCAGTGCATTTGGAAGAATTCCGTAATCTTATATTTAGTATAAAGTCGATTTTGTTGTATTTACTCATTTAGCAATCGATATCGAAATGCTTCAAATCATTAGTTTAACATATTTAAGTTAAAAAAACCCCTTTTTTAAATCACTGAAGTCTTCATAAAGCCTTAACGGTATAACTGCAGTGCATTTAGAAGAATTCCGAAATTCTTATATTTAGGTATAAAGTCGATTTTCTTGTATATACTCATTTATCAATCGATATCGCAATGCTTCAAATCATTAGTTTAATATATTCAAGTTAATTAACCTTCTTTGCTTACTGAAACAAACATAAAGCCTTGGCGGCATAACGGCAGTGCATTTAGAAGAATTCCGTTATGTTATATTTAGGTATAAATTTGATTTTGTTGTATTTACACATTTAGCAATCGATATCGAAATGCTTCAAATTATTAGTTTAACATATTTAAAATAATTAACCTTCTTTAACGTATTAAAGGGTTTGATATAAAGCCATGGCGGCATAACGGCAGTGCATGTGGAAGCATTTCGTAATCTTATATTTATGTAAAACATTCGATTTTCTTGTATATACTCATTTAGCAATCGATATCGAAATGCTTCAAATCATTAGTTTAACATATTTAAGTTAATTAACCCTCTCTATCTTACTGAAGTCTACGAAAGCCTTAACGGCATAACGGCAGTGCATTTAGAAGAATTTCGTAATCTTATATTTAGGTATAAAGTCGATTTTCTTGTATATACTCATTTATCAATCGATATCGAAATGCTTCAAATCATTAGTTTAACATAATCAACTTAATTAACCCTCTCTGTCTTACTGAAGTCTACATAAAGCCTTAACGGCATAACGGCAGTGCCTTTAGAAGAATTCCGTAATGTTATATTTAGGTATAAAGTCGATTTTGTTGTATTTACACATTTAGCAATCGATATCGAAATGCTTCAAATCATTAGTTTAACATATTTAAGTTAATAAACCTTCTTTAATGCACTGAAGTCTTCATAAAGCCTTAAAGGTATAACTGCAGTGCATTTAGAAGAATTCCGTATTCTTATATTTAGGTATAAAGTCGATTTTCTTGTATTTACATATTAAGCAATCGATATCGAAATGCTTCAAATCATTAGTTTAACATATTCAAGTTAATTAACCCTCTCTGTCTTACTGAAGTCTACATAAAGCCTTAACGGCATAACGGCAGTGCATTTAGAAGAATTCCGTTATCTTATATTTAGGTATAAATTTGATTTTCTTGTATGTACACATTTAGCAAGCGATACCGAAATGCTTCAAATTATTAGTTTAACATATTTAAGTTAATTAACCTTCTTTAACGTATTGAAGTTGATATAAAGCCATGGCGGCATAACGGCAGTGCATTTAGAAGAATTTCGTAATCTTATATTTAGGTATAAATTCGATTTTCTTTTATATACACATTTAGCAAGCGATGTCGAAATGCTTCAAATCATTAGTTTAACATATTTAAGTTAATTAACCTTCTTTAACGTATTGAAGTTGATATAAAGCCATGGCGGCATAACGACAGTGCATTTGGAAGAATTCCGTAATCTTATATTAAGGCAAAAAGTCGAATTTGTTGTACATGCACATTAAGCAATCGATACCGAAATGCTTCAGATTATTAGTTTAACATATTTAAAATAATTAACCTTCTTTAACGTATTGAAGGTGATATAAAGCCATGGCGGCATAACGACAGTACATGTTGAAAAGTTCCGTAATCTTATATTTAGGTATAAAGTCGATTCTCTTGTATATATAGATTTCGCAATCGATATCGAAATGCTTCAGACAACTGGTTTAACATATTTAAGTTAATAAACCTCCTTTAGTGTACTGAAGTTGACATAAAGCCATAACGGCACTGCATTTAGAAGAATTCCGTAGTCTTATATCTAGGCATAAGGTCGATTTTCTTGTATATACACATTTTGTAATCGATATCTTACTGAAGTCTACAAAAGCCTTAACGGCATAACGGCAGTGCCTTTAGAAGAATTCCGTAATGTTATATTTAGGTTTTAAAGTCGATTTTGTTGTATTTACACATTTAGCAATCGATATCGAAATGCTTCAAACCATTAGTTTAACATATTTAAAATAATTAACCTTCTTTAACGTATTGAAGGTGACATAAAGCCATTGCGGCATAACGACAGTACATGTGGAAGAATTCCGTAATCTTATAATTATGTATAACGTCGATTTTCTTGTATATACGCATTTAGCAATCGATATCGAAATGCTTCAAATCATTAGTTTAACAAATTTAAGTTAATTAACCCTCTCTATCTTACTGAAGTCTACGAAAGCCTTAACGGCATAACGGCAGTGCATTTAGAAGAATTCCGTAATCTTATATTTAGGTATAAAGTCGATTTTCTCGTATATACTCATTTATCAATCGATATCGAAATGTTTCAAATCATTAGTTTAATATATTAAAGTTAATAAAGCTTCTTTAGCGCACTGAAAATAACATAAAGCCATGGCGGCATAACGGCAGTGCCTTTAGAAGAATTCCGTAATGTTATATTTAGGTATAAAGTCGATTTTGTTGCATTTACACATTTAGCAGTCGAAATCGAAATGCTTCAAACCATTAGTTTAACATATTTAAGTTAATAAACCTTCTTTAACGTACTCAAGGCGATATAAAGCCATTGCGGCATAACGACAGTACATGTGGAAGAATTCCGTAATCTTATATTTATGTATAAAGTCGATTTTCTTGTATATACTCATTTAGCAATCGATATCGAAATGCTTCAAATCATTAGTTTAACATATTTAAGTTAATTAACCCTCTCTATCTTACTGAAGTCTACGAAAGCCTTAACGGCATAACGGCAGTGCATTTAGAAGAATTCCGTAATCTTATATTTAGGTATAAAGTCAATTTTCTTGTATATACTCATTTATCAATCGATATCGAAATGCTTCAAATCATTAGTTTAATATATTAAAGTTAATAAAGCTTCTTTAGCGCACTGAAAATAACATAAAGCCATGGCGGCATAACGGCAGAGCATGTAGAAGAATTCCGTAATCTTATATTAAGTATAAAGTCGATTTTCTTGTATATACACATTTAGCAATCGATATCGAAATGCTTCAAATCATTAGTTTAACATATTTAAGTTAATAAACCTTCTTTAATGCACTGAAGTCTTCATAAAGCCTTAACGGTATAACTGCAGCGCATTTAGAAGAATTCCGTATTCTTATATTTAGGTATAAAGTCGATTTTGTTGTATATACGCATTTAGCAATCGACATCGAAATGCTTCAAATCATTAGTTTAATATAATCAAGTTAATTAACCCTCTCTGTCTTACTGAAGTCTACATAAAGCCTTAACGGCATAACGGCAGTGCCTTTAGAAGAATTCCGTAATGTTATATTTAGGTATAAAGTCGATTTTGTTGTATTTACACATTTAGCAATCGATATCGAAATGCTTCAAATCATTAGTTTAACATATTTAAGTTAATAAACCTTCTTTAATGCACTGAAGTCTTCATAAAGCCTTAACGGTATAACTGCAGCGCATTTAGAAGAATTCCGTATTCTTATATTTAGGTATAAAGTCGATTTTGTCGTATATACGCATTTAGCAATCGACATCGAAATGCTTCAAATCATTAGTTTAACATATTCAAGTTAATTAACCCTCTCTGTCTTACTGAAGTCTACATAAAGCCTTAACGGCATAACGGCAGTGCATTTAGAAGAATTCCGTTATCTTATATTTAGGTATAAATTTGATTTTCTTGTATGTAAACATTTTGCAAGCGATATCGAAATGCTTCAAATTATTAGTTTAACATATTAAAGTTAATTAACCTTCTTTAACGTATTGAAGTTGATATAAAGCCATGTCCGCATAACGGCAGTGCATTTAGAAGAATTTCGTAATCTTATATTTAGGTATAAATTCGATTTTCTTGTATATACACATTATGCAATCGATAACGAAATGTTTCGAATCGATAGTTTAACATATTTAAGGTTATTAACCTTCTTTATCTTACTAAAGTTTACATAAAGCCTTAACGGTATAACGGCAGTGCATTTGGAAGAATTCCGTAATCTTATATTAAGGTAAAAAGTCGTTTTTGTTGTATATACACATTAAGCAATCGATATCGAAATGCTTCAGCTCATAAGTTTAACATATTTAAGTTAATAAACCTTCTTTAACGATCTGAAGTTGGCATATAGCCATGGCGGCATAACGGCAGTGCATGTAGAAGAATTCCGTAATCTCATATTTAGGTATAAGGTCGATTTTCTTGTATATACACATTTAGCTATCGTATCGAAATGCTTCAAATCATTAGTTTAACACATTAAGTTAATAAACGTTTTTTAGCTTACTGAAGTCTACATAGAGCCTTAACGGTATAACGCCAGTGCATTTAGAAGAATTCCGTAATGTTATAATTTTATATTCAGGTATAAAGTCGATTTTCTTGTATTTACACATTTAGCAATCGATATCGAAATGCTTCAAACCATTAGTTTAACATATTTAAAATAATTAACCTTCTTTATCGTATTGAAGTTGATATAGAACCATGGCGGCATAACGACAGTACATGTGGAAGAATTCCGTAATCTTATATTTAGGTATAAAGTCGATTTTCTTGTATATAGATATTTCGCAATCGATATCGAAATGCTTCAGATAACAAGTTTAACATATTTAAGTTAATAAACCTCCTTTAGCGAACTGAAATTGACATATTTAGGTATAAAGCCGACTTTGTTGTACATACACATTTAGCAATCGATATCGAAATGCTTCAAATCATTAGTTTAACATATTTAAGTTAATTAACCTTCTTTAACGTAATGAAGGTGATATAAAGCCATGGCTGCATAACGACAGTGCATGTAGAAGAATTTCGTAATCTTATGTTAAGCTATATGGTCGATTTTCTTATATTTACACATTTAGCAGTCGATATCGAAAATCTTCAAATCATTAGTTTAACATATTTAAGTTAATTAACCTAATTTAACGTAATAGAGGTGATATAAAGCCATGGCGACATAACGACAGTGCATTTAGAAGAATTCCGTAATCTTATATTCAGGTATAAAGTTGATTTTCTTGTATATACGCATTTAGCAAACGATATCGAAATGATTCAAATCAATATTTTAACATATTTAAGTTAATTAACCTTATTTAACGTATTGAAGTTGATATAAAGCCATGGCGGCATAACGACAGTACATTTGGAAGAACTCCGTAATCTTATGTTTAGGTATAAATTCGATTTTCTTTTATATACACATTTAGCAAGCGATGTCGAAATGCTTCAAATCATTAGTTTAACATATTTAAGTTAATTAACCTTCTTTAACGTATTGAAGTTGATATAAAGCCATGGCGGCATAACGACAGTACATTTGGAAGAATTCCGTAATCTTATATTTAGGTATAAAGTCGATTTTGTTGTATAGACACATTTAGCAATCGATATCGAGATGCTTCAAATCATAAGTTTAACATATTTATGTTAGTAAACCTTCTTTTTCTTACTGAAGTTTACGTAAAGCCATAACGGCTCATAAGTTTAACACATTTAAGTTAATAAACCTTCTTTAACGATCTGAAATTGGCATATAGCCATTGCGGAATAACGGCAGTGCATTTAGAAGAATTCCGTTATCTTATATTTAGGTATAAATTCGATTTTCTTGTATATACACATTTAGCAATCGATATCGAGATGCTTCAAATCATTAGTTTAACGTATTTAAGTTAATAAACCTTCTTTTTCTTACTGAAGTTTACGTAAAGCCATAACGGTGTAACGGCAGCGCATTTGGAAGAATTCCGTAACCTTATGTTTAGGAATAAAGTCGATTTTGTTATATATACACATTTAGCAATCGATATCGAGATGCTTCAACTCATAAGTTTAACATATTTAAGTTAATATACCTTCTTTAACGAACTGAAGTTGGCATAAAGCCATAGCGGCATAACCACAGTACATTTGGAAGAATTCCGTAGTCTTATATTTAGGTATAAAGTCGATTTTCTTGTATATATGCATTAAGCAATCGATATCGAAATGCTTCAAATAACTGGTTTAACACATTTAAGTTAATAAACCTTCTTTAACGAACTGAAAATAAATCCACAACTGCATAACGGCAGTGCATTTAGAAGAATTCCGTTATCGTATATTAATGTATAAAGTTGATTTTCTTGTATATACACATTTAGCAATCGATATCGAGATGCTTCAACTCATAAGTTTAACATATTTAAGTTAATAAACCTTCTTCAACGAACGGAAGTTGGTTTAAAGCCATGGCGGCATAACGGCAGTGCATGTAAAAGAATTCCGTTAACTTATATTTAGGTATAAAGTCGATTTTCTTGTATATACACATTTAGCAATCGATATCGGGATGCTTCAAATCATTAGTTTAACATATTTAAGTTAATTAGCCTTCTTTATCGTAATGAAGGTGATATAAAGCCATATCGGCATAACGACAGTACATTTGGAAGTATTCCGTAATCTTATGTTTAGATATAAACTCGATTTTCTTGTATATACGCATTTAGCATTTTTTTAGGTATAAGGTCGATTTTCTTGTATATACACATTTAGCTATCGATATCGAAATGCTTCAAATCATTAGTTTAACATATTAAGTTAATAAAGGTTTTTTAGCTTACTGAAGTCTACATAGAGCCTTAACGGTATAACGCCAGTGCATTTAGAAGAATTCCGTAATGTTATAATTTTATATTCAGGTATAAAGTCGATTTTCTTGTATTTACACATTTAGCAATCGATATCGAAATGCTTCAAACCACTAGTTTAACATATTTAAAATAAATAACCTTCTTTAACGTATGGAAGTTGATATAGAACCATGGCGGCATAACGACAGTACATGTGGAAGAATTCCGTAATCTTATATTTAGGTATAAAGTCGATTTTCTTGTATATAGCTATTTCGCAATCGATATCGAAATGCTTCAGATAACAAGTTTAACATATTTAAGTTAATAAACCTCCTTTAGCGAACTGAAATTGACATATTTAGGTATAAAGTCGATTTTCTTGTATTTACACATTTAGCAATCGATATGGAAATGCTTCGAACCATTAGTTTAACATATTTAAAATAATTAACCTTCTTTAACGTATTGAAGTTGATATAGAACCATGGCGGCATAACGAAAGTACATGTGGAAGAATTCCGTAATCTTATATTTAGGTATTAAGTCGATTTTCTTATATATAGATATTTCGCAATCGATATCGAAATGCTTCAGATAACAAGTTTAACATATTTAAGTTAATAAACCTTCTTTAACGATCTGAAGTTTGCATATAGCCATGGCGGAATAACGGCAGTGCATTTAGAAGAATTCCGTTATCTTATATTTAGGTATAAATTCGATTTTCTTGTATATCCGCATTTAGCAATCGATATCGAGATGCTTCAAATCATTAGTTTAACATATTTAAGTTAATAAACCTTCTTTTTCTTACTGAAGTTTACGTAAAGCCATAACGGTATAACGGCAGTGCATTTGGAAGAATTCCGTTATCTTATATTTAGGAATAAAGTCGATTTTGTTGTATATACGCATTTAGCAATCGATATCGAGATGCTTCAACTCATAAGTTTAACATATTTAAGTTAATAAACCTTCTTTAACGAACTGAAGTTGGCATAAAGCCATGGCGGCATAAACACAGTACATTTAGAAGAATTCCGTAGTCTTATATTTAGGTATAAAGTCGATTTTCTTGTATTTATGCATTAAGCAATCGATATCGAAATGCTTCAAATCATTAGTTTAACATATTTAAGTTAATAAACCTTCTTTAACGAACTGAAAGTAAATCCACAACTGCATAACGGCAGTGCATTTAGAAGAATTCCGTTATCGTATATTAATGTATAAAGTCGATTTTTTTGTATATACACATTTAGCAATCGATATCGAGATGCTTCAACTCATAAGTTTAACATATTTAAGTTAATAAACCTTCTTTAACGATCAGAAGTTTGCATATAGCCATGATGGCATAACGGCAGTACATGTAGAAAAATTCCGTAATCTTATATTTAAGTATAAAGTCGATTTTCTTGTATATACACATTTAGCAATCGATATCGATATGCTTCAAATCATTAGTTTAACATATTTAAGTTAATTATCCTTCTTTTTCTTACTGAAGTTTACATAAAGCCATAACGGTATAACGGCAGTGCATTTCCAAGAACTCGGTAATCTTATATTTAGGAATAAAGCCGATTTTGTTGTATATACACATTTAGCAATCGATATCGAGATAGTTCAACTCATTAGTTTAACATATTTAAGTTAATAAACCTTCTTTAACGATCAGAAGTTTGCATATAGCCATGATGGCATAACGGCAGTGCATGTAAAAGAATTCCGTAATCTTATATTTAGGTATGAAGTCGATTTTCTTGTATATACACATTTAGCTATCGATATCGAAATGCTTCAAATCATTAGTTTAACATATTTAGTTAATAAACATTTTTTAGCTTACTGAAGTCTTCATAAAGCCTTAACGGTATAACGGCAGTGCACTTAGAAGAGTTCCGTAATGTTGTAATTTTATATTTAGGTATAAAGTCGCTTTTCTTGTATTTACACATTTAGCAATCGATATCGAAATGCTTCAAATCATTAGTTTAACATATTTAAGTTAATAAACCTTCTTTAATGCACTGAAGTCTTCACAAAGCCTTAACGGTATAACTGCAGCGCATTTAGAAGAATTCCGTATTCTTATATTTAGGTATAAAGTCGATTTTGTTGTATATACGCATTTAGCAATCGACATCGAAATCTTATATTCAGGTATAAAGTTGATTTTCTTGTATATACGCATTTAGCAATCGATATCGAAATGACTCAAATCAATATTTTAACATATTTAAGTTAATTAACCTTCTTTAACGTATTGAAGTTGATATAAAGCCATGGCGGCATAACGACAGTACATTTGGAAGAACTCCGTAATCTTATGTTTAGGTATAAATTCGATTTTCTTTTATATACACATTTAGCAAGCGATGTCGAAATGCTTCAAATCATTAGTTTAACATATTTAAGTTAATTAACCTTCTTTAACGTATTGAAGTTGATATAAAGCCATGGCGGCATAACGACAGTACATTTGGAAGAATTCCGTAATCTTATATTTAGGTATAAAGTCGATTTTGTTGTATAGACACATTTAGCAATCGATATCGAGATGCTTCAAATCATAAGTTTAACATATTTATGTTAATAAACCTTCTTTTTCTTACTGAAGTTTACGTAAAGCCATAACGGCTCATAAGTTTAACACATTTAAGTTAATAAACCTTCTTTAACGATCTGAAGTTGGCATATAGCCATGGCGGAATAACGGCAGTGCATTTAGAAGAATTCCGTTATCATATATTTAGGTATAAATTCGATTTTCTTGTATATACACATTTAGCAATCGATATCGAGATGCTTCAAATCATTAGTTTAACGTATTTAAGTTAATAAACCTTCTTTTTCTTACTGAAGTTTACGTAAAGCCATAACGGTATAACGGCAGCGCATTTGGAAGAATTCCGTAACCTTATGTTTAGGAATAAAGTCGATTTTGTTATATATACACATTTAGCAATCGATATCGAGATGCTTCAACTCATAAGTTTAACATATTTAAGTTAATATACCTTCTTTAACGAACTGAAGTTGGCATAAAGCCATAGCGGCAAAACCACAGTACATTTGGAAGAATTCCGTAGTCTTATATTTAGGTATAAAGTCGATTTTCTTGTATATATGCATTAAGCAATCGATATCGAAATGCTTCAAATAACTGGTTTAACACATTTAAGTTAATAAACCTTCTTTAACGAACTGAAAATAAATCCACAACTGCATAACGGCAGTGCATTTAGAAGAATTCCGTTATCGTATATTAATGTATAAAGTTGATTTTCTTGTATATACACATTTAGCAATCGATATCGAGATGCTTCAACTCATAAGTTTAACATATTTAAAATAATAAACCTTCTTTAACGAACGGAAGTTGGTTTAAAGCCATGGCGGCATAACGGCAGTGCATGTAGAAGAATTCCGTTAACTTATATTTAGGTATAAAGTCGATTTTCTTGTATATACACATTTAGCAATCGATATCGATATGCTTCAAATCATTAGTTTAACATATTTAAGTTAATTAGCCTTCTTTATCGTAATGAAGGTGATATAAAGCCATATCGGCATAACGACAGTACATTTGGAAGTATTCCGTAATCTTATGTTTAGATATAAATTCGATTTTCTTGTATATACGCATTTAGCATTTTTTTAGGTATAAGGTCGATTTTCTTGTATATACACATTTAGCTATCGATATCGAAATGCTTCAAATCATTAGTTTAACATATTAAGTTAATAAAGGTTTTTTAGCTTACTGAAGTCTACATAGAGCCTTAACGATATAACGCCAGTGCATTTAGAAGAATTCCGTAATGTTATAATTTTATATTCAGGTATAAAGTCGATTTTCTTGTATTTACACATTTAGCAATCGATATCGAAATGCTTTAAACCACTAGTTTAACATATTTAAAATAAATAACCTTCTTTAACGTATGGAAGTTGATATAGAACCATGGCGGCATAACGACAGTACATGTGGAAGAATTCCGTAATCATATATTTAGGTATAAAGTCGATTTTCTTGTATATAGCTATTTCGCAATCGATATCGAAATGCTTCAGATAACAAGTTTAACATATTTAAGTTAATAAACCTCCTTTAGAGAACTGAAATTGACATACTTAGGTATAAAGTCGATTTTCTTGTATTTACACATTTAGCAATCGATATCAAAATGCTTCAAACCATTAGTTTAACATATTTAAAATAATTAACCTTCTTTAACGTATTGAAGTTGATATAGAACCATGGCGGCATAACGACAGTACATGTGGAAGAATTCCGTAATCTTATATTTAGGTATTAAGTCGATTTTCTTATATATAGATATTTCGCAATCGATATCGAAATGCTTCAGATAACAAGTTTAACATATTTAAGTTAATAAACCTTCTTTAACGATCTGAAGTTGGCATAAAGCCATGGCGGAATAACGGCAGTGCATTTAGAAGAATTCCGTTATCTTATATTTAGGTATAAATTCGATTTTCTTGTATATCCGCATTTAGCAATCGATATCGAAATGCTTTAAATAACTGGTTTAACATATTTAAGTTAATAAACCTTCTTTTTCTTACTGAAGTTTACGTAAAGCCATAACGGTATAACGGCAGTGCATTTGGAAGAATTTCGTTATCTTATATTTAGGAATAAAGTCGATTTTGTTGTATATACGCATTTAGCAATCGATATCGAGATGCTTCAACTCATAAGTTTAACATATTTAAGTTAATAAACCTTCTTTAACGAACTGAAGTTGGCATAAAGCCATGGCGGCATAACCACAGTACATGTAGAAAAATTCCGTAATCTTATATTTAAGTATAAAGTCGATTTTCTTGTATATACACATTTAGCAATCGATATCGATATGCTTCAAATCATTAGTTTAACATATTTAAGTTAATTATCCTTCTTTTTCTTACTGAAGTTTACATAAAGCCATAACGGTATAACGGCAGTGCATTTCCAAGAACTCGGTAATCTTATATTTAGGAATAAAGCCGATTTTGTTGTATATACACATTTAGCAATCGATATCGAGATAGTTCAACTCATTAGTTTAACATATTTAAGTTAATAAACCTTCTTTAACGATCAGAAGTTTGCATATAGCCATGATGGCATAACGGCAGTGCATGTAAAAGAATTCCGTAATCTTATATTTAGGTATGAAGTCGATTTTCTTGTATATACACATTTAGCTATCGATATCGAAATGCTTCAAATCATTAGTTTAACATATTTAGTTAATAAACATTTTTTAGCTTACTGAAGTCTTCATAAAGCCTTAACGGTATAACGGCAGTGCATTTAGAAGAATTCCGTAATGTTGTAATTTTATAGTTAGGTATAAAGTCGCTTTTCTTGTATTTACACATTTAGCAATCGATATCGAAATGCTTCAAATCATTAGTTTAACATATTTAAGTTAATAAACCTTCTTTAATGCACTGAAGTCTTCATAAAGCCTTAACGGTATAACTGCAGCGCATTTAGAAGAATTCCGTATTCTTATATTTAGGTATAAAGTCGATTTTGTTGTATATACGCATTTAGCAAATGACATCGAAATCTTATATTCAGGTATAAAGTTGATTTTCTTGTATGAACGCATTTAGCAATCGATATCGAAATGATTCAAATCAATATTTTAACATATTTAAGTTAATTAACCTTCTTTAACGTATTGAAGTTGATATAAAGCCATGGCGGCATAACGACAGTACATTTGTAAGAACTCCGTAATCTTATGTTTAGGTATAAATTCGATTTTCTTTTATATACACATTTAGCAAGCGATGTCGAAATGCTTCAAATCATTAGTTTAACATATTTAAGTTAATTAACCTTCTTTAACGTATTGAAGTTGATATAAAGCCATGGCGGCATAACGACAGTACATTTGGAAGAATTCCGTAGTCTTATATTTACGTATAAAGTCGATTTTGTTGTATAGACACATTTAGCAATCGATATCGAGATGCTTCAAATCATAAGTTTAACATATTTATGTTAATAAACCTTCTTTTTCTTACTGAAGTTTACGTAAAGCCATAACGGCTCATAAGTTTAACACATTTAAGTTAATAAACCTTCTTTAACGATCTGAAGTTGGCATATAGCCATGGCGGCATAACCACAGTACATGTAGAAAAATTCCGTAATCTTATATTTAAGTATAAAGTCGATTTTCTTGTATATACACATTTAGCAATCGATATCGATATGCTTCAAATTATTAGTTTAACGTATTTAAGTTAATAAACCTTCTTTTTCTTACTGAAGTTTACGTAAAGCCATAACGGTATAACGGCAGTGCATTTGGAAGAATTCCGTAACCTTATGTTTAGGAATAAAGTCGATTTTATTATATATACACATTTAGCAATCGATATCGAGATGCTTCAACTCATAAGTTTAACAAATTTAAGTTAATATACCTTCTTTAACGAACTGAAGTTGGCATAAAGCCATAGCGGCATAACCACAGTACATTTGGAAGAATTCCGTAGTCTTATATTTAGGTATAAAGTCGATTTTCTTGTATATATGCATTAAGCAATCGATATCGAAATGCTTCAAATAACTGGTTTAACACATTTAAGTTAATAAACCTTCTTTAACGAACTGAAAATAAATCCACAACTGCATAACGGCAGTGCATTTAGAAGAATTCCGTTATCGTATATTAATGTATAAAGTTGATTTTCTTGTATATACACATTTAGCAATCGATATCGAGATGCTTCAACTCATAAGTTTAACATATTTAAGTTAATAAACCTTCTTTAACGAACGGAAGTTGGTTTAAAGCCATGGCGGCATAACGGCAGTGCATGTAGAAGAATTCCGTTAACTTATATTTAGGTATAAAGTCGATTTTCTTGTATATACACATTTAGCAATCGATATCGGGATGCTTCAAATCATTAGTTTAACATATTTAAGTTAATTAGCCTTCTTTATCGTAATGAAGGTGATATAAAGCCATATCGGCATAACGACAGTACATTTGGAAGTATTCCGTAATCTTATGTTTAGATATAAATTCGATTTTCTTGTATATACGCATTTAGCATTTTTTTAGGTATAAGGTCGATTTTCTTGTATATACACATTTAGCTATCGATATCGAAATGCTTCAAATCATTAGTTTAACATATTAAGTTAATAAAGGTTTTTTAGCTTACTGAAGTCTACATAGAGCCTTAACGGTATAACGCCAGTGCATTTAGAAGAATTCCGTAATGTTATAATTTTATATTCAGGTATAAAGTCGATTTTCTTGTATTTACACATTTAGCAATCGATATCGAAATGCTTCAAACCACTAGTTTAACATATTTAAAATAAATAACCTTCTTTAACGTATTGAAGTTGATATAGAACCATGGCGGCATAACGACAGTACATGTGGAAGAATTCCGTAATCTTATATTTAGGTATAAAGTCAATTTTCTTGTATATAGCAATTTCGCAATCGATATCGAAATGCTTCAGATAACAAGTTTAACATATTTAAGTTAATAAACCTCCTTTAGCGAACTGAAATTGACATATTTAGGAATAAAGTCGATTTGCTTGTATTTACACATTTAGCAATCGATATCGAAATGCTTCAAACCATTAGTTTAACATATTTAAAATAATTAACCTTCTTTAACGTATTGAAGTTGATATAGAACCATGGCGGCATAACGACAGTACATGTCGAAGAATTCCGTAATCTTATATTTAGGTATAAAGTCGATTTTCTTATATATAGATATTTCGCAATCGATATTGAAATGCTTCAAATAACAAGTTTAACATATTTAAGTTAATAAACCTTCTTTAACGATCTGAAGTTGGCATATAGCCATGGCGGAATAACGGCAGTGCATTTAGAAGAATTCCGTTATCTTATATTTAGGTATAAATTCGATTTTCTTGTATATCCACATTTAGCAATCGATATCGAGATGCTTCAAATCATTAGTTTAACATATTTAAGTTAATAAACCTTCTTTTTCTTACTGAAGTTTACGTAAAGCCATAACGGTATAACGGCAGTGCTTTTGGAAGAATTCCGTTATCTTATATTTAGGAATAAAGTCGATTTTGTTGTATATACACATTTAGCAATCGATATCGAGATGCTTCAACTCATAAGTTTAACATATTTAAGTTAATAAACCTTCTTTAACGAACTGAAGTTGGCATAAAGCCATGGCGGCATAACCACAGTACATTTGGAAGAATTCCGTAGTCTTATATTTAGGTATAAAGTCGATTTTCTTGTATATATGCATTAAGCAATCGATATCGAAATGCTTCTAATCATTAGTTTAACATATTTAAGTTAATAAACCTTCTTTAACGAACTGAAAGTAAATCCACAACTGCATAACGGCAGTGCATTTAGAAGAATTCCGTTATCGTATATTAATGTATAAAGTCGATTTTTTTGTATATACACATTTAGCAATCGATATCGAGATGCTTCAACTCATAAGTTTAACATATTTAAGTTAATAAACCTTCTTTAACGAACGGAAGTTGGTTTAAAGCCATGGCGGCATAACGGCAGTGCATGTAGAAGAATTCCGTAAACTTATATTTAGGTATAAAGTCGATTTTCTTGTATATACACATTTAGCAATCGATATCGAGATGCTTCAAATCATTAGTTTAACATATTTAAGTTAATTAGCCTTCTTTATCGTAATGAAGGTGATATAAAGCCATGGCGGCTTAACGACAGTACATTTGGAAGTATTCCGTAATCTTATGTTTAGATATAAATTCGATTTTCTTGTATACACGCATTTAGCAAGCGATATCGAAATGCTTCAAGTCATTAGTTTACCAAATTTAAGTTAATTAACCTTCTTTAACGTATTGAAGTTGATATAAAGCCATGGCGGCATAACCACAGTACATTTGGAAGAATTCCGTAGTGTTATATTTAGGTATAAAGTCGATTTTCTTGTATATGTGCATTAAGCAATCGATATCGAAATGCTTCAAATAACTGGTTTAACATATTTAAGTTAATAAACCTTCTTTTTCTTACTGAAGTTTACATAAAGCCATAACGGTATAACGGCAGTGCATTTCCAAGAACTCGGTAATCTTATATTTAGGAATAAAGCCGATTTTGTTGTATATACACATTTAGCAATCGATATCGAGATAGTTCAACTCATTAGTTTAACATATTTAAGTTAATAAACCTTCTTTAACGATCAGAAGTTTGCATATAGCCATGATGGCATAACGGCAGTGCATGTAAAAGAATTCCGTAATCTTATATTTAGGTAAGAAGTCGATTTTCTTGTATATACACATTTAGCTATCGATATCGAAATGCTTCAAATCATTAGTTTAACATATTTAAGTTAATTATCCTTCTTTTTCTTACTGAAGTTTACATAAAGCCATAACGGTATAACGGCAGTGCATTTCCAAGAACTCGGTAATCTTATATTTAGGAATAAAGCCGATTTTGTTGTATATACACATTTAGCAATCGATATCGAGATAGTTCAACTCATTAGTTTAACATATTTAAGTTAATAAACCTTCTTTAACGATCAGAAGTTTGCATATAGCCATGATGGCATAACGGCAGTGCATGTAAAAGAATTCCGTAATATTATATTTAGGTAAGAAGTCGATTTTCTTGTATATACACATTTAGCTATCGATATCGAAATGCTTCAAATCATTAGTTTAACATATTTAGTTAATAAACATTTTTTAGCTTACTGAAGTCTTCATAAAGCCTTAACGGTATAACGGCAGTGCATTTGGAAGAAATCCGTAATGTTGTAATTTTATATTTATTTATAAAGTCGCTTTTCTTGTATTTACACATTTAGCAATCGATATCGAAATGCTTCAAACCATTAGTTTAACATATTTAAAGTAACCAACCTTCTTTAACGGATTGAAGGTAATATAAAGCCATGGCGGTATAACGACAGTACATGTGGAAGAATTCCGTAATCTTATATTAAGGTATAAAGTCGATTTTCTTGTATATATACATTTCGCAATCGATATCGAAATGCTTCATATAACTGGTTTAACATATTTGAATTAGCAAACCTTCTTTAACGATCTGAAGTGGGCATATAGCCATGGCGGCTTAACGGCAGTGCATATAGAAGAATTCCATAATCTTATATTTAGGTATAAAGTCGATTTTCTTGTAAATACACATTTTGCTATCGATATCGAAATGCTTCAAATAATTAGTTAAACATACTAAGTTAATAAACATTTTTTAGCTTACTGAAGTCTACATAAAGCCTTAACGGTATAACGGCAGTGCATTTAGAAGAATTCCGTAATGTTATAATTTTATATTTAGGTATAAAGTCGATTTGCTTGTATTTGCACATATAGCAGTCGATATCGAAATGCTTCAAACCATTAGTTTAACATATTTAAAATAATTAACCTTCTTTAACGTATTGAAGTTGATACAAAGCCATGGCGGCATAACGACAGTACATTTGGAAGAATTCCCTAATCTTATATTTAGGTATAAAGTCGATTTTCTTGAGTATACACATTTAGCAATCGATACCGAGATGCTTCAAATCATAAGTTTAACATATTTAAGTTAATAAACCTTCTTTAACGCACTGAAGTCTACATAAGGCCTTAACGGTATAACTGCACGGCATTTAGAAGAATTCCGTTATCATATATTTAGGTATAAATTCGACTTTCTTGTATATACTCATTTAGCAAGCGATATCGAAATGCTTCAAATTATTAGTTTAACATATTTATGTTAATTAACCTTCTTTAACGTATTGAAGTTGATACAAAGCCATGGCGGCATAACGACAGTACATTTGGAAGAATTCCCTAATCTTATATTTAGGTATAAAGTCGATTTTCTTGAGTATACCCATTTAGCAATCGATATCGAGATGCTTCAAATCATTAGTTTAAAATATTTAAGTTAATAAACCTTCTTTAACGCACTGAAGTCTACATAAAGCCTTAACGGTATAACTGCACTGCATTTAGAAGAATTCCGTTATCGTATATTTAGGTATAAATTCGACTTTCTTGTATATTTGCATTTAGAAATCGATATCGAAATGCTTCAAATCATTAGTTTAACATATTTAAGTTAATTGACCTTCTTTAACGTAATGAAGGTGATATAAAGCCATGGCGGCATACCGACAGTGCATTTAGAAGAATTCCGTAATCTTATATTTAGGTATTGAGTCGATTTTGTTGTATATACGCATTAAGCAATCGACATCGAAATGCTTCAAATCATTAGTTTAACATATTTAAGTTAATTAACCTTCTTTAACGTATTGAAGTTGATATAAAGCCATGGCGGCATAACGACAGTACATTTGGAAGAATTCCGTAATCTTATGTTAAGGTATAAATTCGATTTTCTTTTATATACACATTTAGCAAGCGATATCGAAATGCTTCAAATCATTAGTTTAACATATTTAAATTAATTAACCTTCTTTAACGTATTGAAGTTGATATAAGGCCATGGTGGCATAACGACAGTACATTTGGGTGAATTCCGTAATCTTTTATTTAGGTACAAAATCGATTTTCTTGTATACACACATTTAGCAATCGATATCGAAATGCTTCAGCTCACAAGTTTAACATATTTAAATTAATAAACCTTCTTTAACGATCTGAAGTGGGCATATAGCCATGGCGGCATAACGGCAGTGCATATAGAAGAATTCCATAAACTTATATTTAGGTATAAAGTCGATTTTCTTGTTTATACTCATTTAGCAAGTGATATCGAAATGCTTTAAATCATTAGTTTAACATATTTAAGTTAATAAACCTTCTTTAACGCACTGAAGTCTACATAAAGCCTTAACGGTATAACTGCACAGCATTTAGAAGAATTCCTTATCATATATTTAAGTATAAATTCGACTTTCTTGTATATACTCATTTAGCAAGCGATATCGAAATGCTTCAAATTATTAGTTTAACATATTTAAATTAATAAACCTTCTTTAACGATCTGAAGTGGGCATATAGCCATGGCGGCATAACGGCAGTGCATATAGAAGAATTCCATAAACTTATATATAGGTATAAAGTCGATTTTCTTGTTTATACTTATTTAGCAATCGATATCAAAATTCTTTAAATCATTAGTTTAACATATTTAAGTTAAGTAACCTTCTTTAACGTATTGAAGGTGATATAAAGCCATGGCGGCATAACGACAGTACATTTGGAAGAATTCCGTAATCTTATGTTAAGGTATAAATTCGATTTTCTTGTATATACACATTTAGCAATCGATATCGAAATGCTTTAAATCATTAGTTTAACATATTTAAGTTAATTAACCTTCTTTAACGTATTGAAGTTGATATAAAGCCATGGCGGCATAACGGCAGTGCATTTAGAAGAATTCTATAATCTCATATTTAGGTATAAAGTCGATTTTCTTGTATATACACATTTAGCAATCGATATCGAGATGCTTCAGATCATTAGTTTAACATATTTAAGTTAATAAACCTTCTTTAACGCACTGAAGTCTACATAAAGCCTTAACGGTATAACTGCACAGCATTTAGAAGAATTCCTTATCATATATTTAAGTATAAATTCGACTTTCTTGTATATACTCATTTAGCAAGCGATATCGAAATGCTTCAAATTATTAGTTTAACATATTTAAATTAATAAACCTTCTTTAACGATCTGAAGTGGGCATATAGCCATGGCGGCATAACGGCAGTGCATATAGAAGAATTCCATAAACTTATATATAGGTATAAAGTCGATTTTCTTGTTTATACTTATTTAGCAATCGATATCAAAATTCTTTAAATCATTAGTTTAACATATTTAAGTTAAGTAACCTTCTTTAACGTATTGAAGGTGATATAAAGCCATGGCGGCATAACGACAGTACATTTGGGTGAATTCCGTAATCTTTTATTTAGGTACAAAATCGATTTTCTTGTATATACACATTTAGCAATCGATATCGAAATGCCTCAGCTCACAAGTTTAACATATTTAAATTTATAAACCTTCTTTAAAGATCTGAAGTGGGCATATAGCCATGGCGGCATAACGGCAGTGCATATAGAAGAATTCCGTAATGTTATAATTTTATATTTAGGTATAAAGTCGATTTTCTTGTATTTACACATTAAGCAGTCGATATCGAAATGCTTCAAACCATTAGTTTAACATATTAAAAATAATTAACCTTCTTTAACGTATTGAAGTTGATACAAAGCCATGGCGGCATAACGACAGTACATTTGGAAGATTTCCCTAATCTTATATTAAGGTATAAAGTCGATTTTCTTGAGTATACACATTTAGCAATCGATATTGAGATGCTTCAAATCATTAGTTTAACATATTTAAGATAATAAACCTTCTTTAACGCACTGAAGTCTACATAAAGCCTTAACGGTATAACTACACAGCATTTAGAAGAATTCCGTTATCATATATTTAAGTATAAATTCGATTTTCTTTTATATACAAATTTAGCAAGCGATATCGAAATGCTTCAAATCATAAGTTTAACATATTTAAGTTAATTAACCTTCTTTAACGTATTGAAGTTGATATAAAGCCTTGGTGGCATAACGACAGTACATTTGGATGAATTCCGTAATCTTTTATTTAGGTACAAAATCGATTTTCTTGTATATACACATTTAGCAATCGATATCGAAATGCCTCAGCTCACAAGTTTAACATATTTAAATTTATAAACCTTCTTTAAAGATCTGAAGTGGGCATATAGCCATGGCGGCATAACGGCAGTGCATATAGAAGAATTCCGTAATGTTATAATTTTATATTTAGGTATAAAGTCGATTTTCTTGTATTTACACATATAGCAGTCGATATCGAAATGCTTCAAACCATTAGTTTAACATATTTAAAATAATTAACCTTCTTTAACGTATTGAAGTTGATACAAAGCCATGGCGGCATAACGACAGTACATTTGGAAGATTTCCCTAATCTTATATTTAGGTATAAAGTCGATTTTCTTGAGTATACACATTTAGCAATCGATATCGAGATGCTTCAAATCGTTAGTTAAACATACTAAGTTAATAAACTTTCTTTAACGCACTGAAGTCTACATAAAGCCTTAACGGTATAACTGCACAGCATTTAGAAGAATTCCGTTATCATATATTTAGGTATAAATTCGACTTTCTTGTATACACTCATTTAGCAAGCGATATCGAAATGCTTCAAATTATTAGTTTAACATAATTAAGTTAATTAACCTTCTTTAACGTATTGAAGTTGATACAAAGCCATGGCGGCATAACGACAGTACATTTGGAAGAATTCCCTAATCTTATATTTAGGTATAAAGTCGATTTTCTTGAGTATACCCATTTAGCAATCGATATCGAGATGCTTCAAATCATTAGTTTAAAATATTTAAGTTAATAAACCTTCTTTAACGCACTGAAGTCTACATAAAGCCTTAACGGTATAACTGCACTGCATTTAGAAGAATTCCGTTATCGTATATTTAGGTATAAATTCGACTTTCTTGTATATTTGCATTTAGAAATCGATATCGAAATGCTTCAAATCATTAGTTTAACATATTTAAGTTAATTGACCTTCTTTAACGTAATGAAGGTGATATAAAGCCATGGCGGCATACCGACAGTGCATTTAGAAGAATTCCGTAATCTTATATTTAGGTATTGAGTCGATTTTGTTGTATATACGCATTAAGCAATCGACATCGAAATGCTTTAAATCATTAGTTTAACATATTTAAGTTAATTAACCTTCTTTAACGTATTGAAGTTGATATAAAGCCATGGCGGCATAACGACAGTACATTTGGAAGAATTCCGCAATCTTATGTTTAGGTATAAATTCGATTTTCTTGTATATACACATTTAGCAAGCGATATCGAAATACCTCAAATCATTAGTTTAACATATTTAAGTTAATTAACCTTCTTTAATGTAATGAAGGTGATATAAAGCCATGGCGGCATAACGACATTGCAGGTAGAAGAGTTCCGTAATCTTATATTTAGGTATATAGTCGATTTTCTTGTATTTACACATTTAGCAATCGATACCGAAAATCTTCAAATCATTAGTTTAACATATTTAAGTTAGTTAACCTTCTTTAACGTAATGAAGGTGATATAAAGCCATGGCGGTATAAAGTCGATTTTGTTGTATATACTCATTTAGCAATCGATATCGCAATGTTTCAAATCATTAGTTTAACATGTTTGAGTTAATTAACCTCCCATAACGTATTGAAGTTTATATAAAGCCATGGCGGCATAACGACAGTACATTTGGAAGAATTCCGTAGTCTTATATTTAGGTATTTTCTGGTATATATGCATTAAGCAATCGATATGGAAATGCTTCAAATAACTGGTTTAACATATTTAAGTTAATAAACCTTCTTTAACGAACTGAAGTTGGCTTAAGGCCATGGCGGCATAACGGCAGTACATTTAGAAGAATTCCGCAATCTTATATTTAGGTATAAAGTCCATTTTCTTGTATATACACATTTAGCTATCGATATCGAAATGCTTCAAATCATTAGTTTAACATATTTAAGTTAATTTACCTTCTTTAACGTATTGAAGTTGATATAAAGCCATGGCGGCATAACGACAGTACATTTGGAAGAATTCCGTAGTCTTATATTTATGTAAAAAGTCGATTTTCTTGTATATACACATTTAGCGATCGAGATGCTTCAACTCATTAGTTTAACATATTTATGTTAATAAACCTTCTTTAACGATCTGAAGTTGGCATAAGGCCATGGCGGCATAACGGCAGTGCATTAAGAAGAATTCCGTAATCTTATATTTAGGTATAAAGTCGATTTTCTTGTATATACACATTTAGCAATCGATATCGAAATGCTTCAGATAACTGGTTTAGCATATTTAACTTAATTAACCTTCTTTATCTTACTGAAGTTTACATAAAGCCATAGCGGCATAACGGCAATATATTTATATGAATTCCGTTATCTTATATTTAGGTATAAAGTCGATTTTGTTGTACATACGCATTTAGCAATCGATATCGAAATGCTTCAAATCATTAGTTTAACATATTTAAGTTAATTAACCTTCTTTAACGTATTGAAGTTGATATAAAGCCATGGCGGCATAACGACAGTACATTTGGAAGAATTCCGAAATTTTATATTTAGGTATAAATTCGATTTTGTTATATATACACATTTAGCAATCGATATCGAAATTCTTCAAATCATTAGTTTAACATATTTAAGTTAATTAACCTTCTTTAACGAACTGAAGTTGGCATAAAGCCATGGCAGCATAACGGCATTGCATTAAGAAGAATTCCGTAGTCTTATATTTATGTATAAAGTCGATTTTCTTGTATATACACATTTAGCAATCGATATCGAAATGCTTCAAATAATTAGTTTAACATATTTAAGTTAATTAACCTTCTTTAACGAACGGAAGTTGGCTTAAAGCCATGGCGGCATAACGGCAGTGCATTTAGAAGAATTCCGCAATCTTATATTTAGGTATAAAGTCGATTTTTTTGTTTATACACATTTAGCTATCGATATCGAAATGCTTCAAATCATAAGTTTAAAATATTAAGTTAATAAACATTTTTTAGCATACTGAAGCTTACTTAAAGCCATGACGGTATAACGGCAATGCATTTAGAAGAATTCCGTAATGTTATAGATTTATATTTAGGTATAAAGTCGATTTTCTTGTATATATAAATTTCGCAATCGATATCGAAATGCTTCAGATAACTGGTTTAAAATATTTAATTTAATAAACCTCCTTTAGCGAACTGAAGTTGACAAAAAGCCATAACGGCACTGCATTTGGAAGAATCCCGTAGTCTTATATTTAGGCATAAAGTCGATTTTTTTGTATATACACATTTAGCAATCGATATCGAAATGCTTCAAATCATTAGTTTAACATATTTAAGTTAATTAACCTTCTTTAACGAACGGAAGTTGGCATAAAGCCATGGCGGCATAACGGCAGTGCATTTAGAAGAATTCCGTAATCTTATATTTAGGTATAAAGTCGATTTTCTTGTATATACACATTTAGCAATCGATAACGAAATGCTTCAAATCATTAGTTTAACATATTTAAGTTAATTAACCTTCTTTATCTGACTGAAGTTTACATAAAGCCATAACGGTATAACGCCAGTGCATTTGGAAGAATTCCGTTAACTTATATTTAGGTATAATGTCGATTTTGATGTATATACACATTTAGCAATCGATATCGAGATGCTTCAAATCATTAGTTTAACATATTTAAGTTAATTAACCTTATTTTCTTACTGAAGTTTACGTAAAGCCAAACGGTATAACGGAAAGTGCATTTGGAAGAATTCCGTAATCTTAAATGTAGGTATAAAGTCGATTTTGTTGTATATACACATTTAGCAATCGATATCGAGATGGTTCAACTCATTAGTTTAACATATTTAAGTTAATTAAGCCTCTCTGTCTTACTGAAATCTACATAAAGCCTTAACGGCATAACGGCAGTGCATTTATAAGAATCCCGTTGTCTTATATTTAGGTATAAAGTCGATTTTGTTGTATATACGCATTTAGCAATCGATATCGAAATGCTTCAAATCATTAGTTTAACATGTTTAAGTTAATTAACCTTCTTTAACGTATTGTAGTTGACATAAAGCCATGACGGCATAACTACAGTACATTTGGAAGAATTCCGTAGTCTTATATTTATGTATAAAGTCGATTTTCTTGTATATACACATTTAGCAATCGATATCGAAATGCTTCAAATAATTAGTTTAACATATTTAAGTTAATAAACCTTCTTTAACGAACGGAAGATGGCTTAAAGCCATGGCGGCATAACGGCAGTGCATTTATACGAATTCCGTTATCTTATATTTAGGTATAAAGTCGATTTTTTTGTTTATACACATTTCGCTATAGATATCGAAATGCTTCAAATCAAAAGTTTAACATATTAAGTTAATAAACATTTTATAGCGTACTGAAGCTTACATAAAGCGATGACGGTCTAACGGCAGTGCATTTAGAAGAATTCCGTAATGTTATAATTTTATATTTAGGTATAAAGTCGATTTTCTTGTATATACATTTCGCAATCGATATCGAAATGCTTCAGATAACTGGTTTAACATATTTAATTTAATAAACCTCCTTTAGCGAACTGAAGTTGACAAAAAGCCATAACGGCACGGCATTTGAAAGAATTCCGTAGTCTTATATTTAGGCATAAAGTCGATTTTCTTGTATATACACATTTAGCAATCGATATCGAAATGCTTCAAATCATAAGTTTAACATATTTAAGTTAATAAACCTTCTTTAACGAACGGAAGTTGGCTTAAAGCCATGGCGGCATAACGGCAGTGCATTTATACGAATTCCGTTATCTTATATTTAGGTATAAAGTATTTTTTTCGTTTATACACATTTCGCTATAGATATCGAAATGCTTCAAATCAAAAGTTTAACATATTAAGTTAATAAACATTTTATAGCGTACTGAAGCTTACATAAAGCGATGACGGTCTAACGGCAGTGCATTTAGAAGAATTCCGTAATGTTATAATTTTATATTTAGGTATAAAGTCGATTTTCTTGTATATACATTTCGCAATCGATATCGAAATGCTTCAGATAACTGGTTTAACATATTTAATTTAATAAACCACCTTTAGCGAACTGAAGTTGACAAAAAGCCATAACGGCACGGCATTTGAAAGAATTCCGTAGTCTTATATTTAGGCATAAAGTCGATTTTCTTGTATATACACATTTAGCAATTGATAACGAAATGCTTCAAATCATTAGTTTAACATATTTAAGTTAATTCACCTTCTTTATCTGACTGAAGTTTACATAAAGCCATAACGGTATAACGCCAGTGCATTTGGAAGAATTCCGTTAACTTATATTTAGGTATAATATCGATTTTGATGTACATACTCATTTAGCAATCGATATCGAGATGCTTCAAATCATTAGTTTAACATATTCAAGTTAATTAACCTTATTTTCTTACTGAAGTTTACGTAAAGCCATAACGGTATAACGGCAGTGCATTTGGAAGAATTCCGTTATCTTATATTTAGGTATAAAGTCGACTTTGTTGTATATACACATTTAGCAATCGATAACGAAATGCTTCAAATCATTAGTTTAACATATTTAAGTTAATTAAGCCTCTCTGTCTTACTGAAATCTACATAAAGCCTTAACGGCATAACGACAGTACATTTGGAAGATTTCCCTAATATATTTAGGTATAAAGTCGATTTTCTTGAGTATACACATTTAGCAATCGATATCGAAATGCTTCAAATCATTAGTTTAACATGTTAAAGTTAATTAACCTTCTTTAACGTATTGTAGTGTGTATAAAGCCATGACGGCATAACGACAGTACATTTGGAAGAATTCCGTAATCTTATATTTAGGTATAAAGTCGATTTTCTTGTATATACACATTTAGCAATCGATAACGAAATGCTTCAAATCATTAGTTTAACATATTTAAGTTAATTAAGCCTCTCTGTCTTATTGAAATCTACATAAAGCCTTAACGGCATAACGGCAGTGCATTTATAAGAATTCCGTTGTCTTATATTTAGGTATAATGTCAGATTTTTTTGTATATACACATTTAGCAATTGATAACGAAATGCTTCAAATCATTAGTTTAACATATTTAAGTTAATTAACCTTCTTTAACGAACGGAAGTTGGCATAAAGCCATGGCGGCATAACGACAGTACATTTGGAAGAATTCCGTAATCTTATATTTAGGTATAAAGTCGATTTTCTTGTATATACACATTTAGCAATCGATAACGAAATTCTTCAATCATTAGTTTAACATATTTAAGTTAATTAAGCCTCTCTGTCTTACTGAAATCTACACAAAGCCTTAACGGCATAACGGCAGTGCATTTATAAGAATTCCGTAATCTTATATTTAGGTATAAAGTCGATTTTCTTGTATATACACATTTAGCAATTGATAACGAAATGCTTCAAATCATTAGTTTAACATATTTAAGTTAATTAACCTTCTTTATCTGACTGAAGTTTACATAAAGCCATAACGGTATAACGCCAGTGGATTTGGAAGAATTCCGTTAACTTATATTTAGGTATAATGCCGATTTTGATGTATATACACATTTAGTAATCGATATCGAGATGCTTCAAATCATTAGTTTAACATATTTAAGTTAATTAACCTTATTTTCTTACTGAAGTTTACGTAAAGCCATGGCGGCATAACGGGAGTGCATTTAGAAGAATTCCGTAATCTTTTATTTAGGTACAAAGTCGATTTTCTTGTATATACACATTTAGCAATCGATAACGAAATGCTTCAAATCATTAGTTTAACATATTTAAGTTAATTAAGCCTCTCTGTCTTATTGAAATCTACATAAAGCCTTAACGGCATAACGGCAGTGCATTTATAAGAATTCCGTTGTCTTATATTTAGGTATAATGTCGATTTTTTTGTATATACACATTTAGCAATCGATATCGAGATGCTTCAAATCATTAGTTTAACATATTTAAGTTAATTAACCTTCTTTATCTGACTGAAGTTTACGTAAAGCCATAACGGTATAACGTCAGTGCATTTGGAAGAATTCTGTAAACTTATATTTAGGTATAATGTCGATTTTGTTATATATACACATTTAGCAATCGATATCGAGATGCTTCAATTCATTAGTTTAACATATTTAAGTTAATTAACCTTCTTTATCTGACTGAAGTTTACGTAAAGCCATAACGGTATAACGGCATTGCATTTGGAAGAATTTCGTAATCTTATATTTAGGTATAAAGTCGATTTTGTTGTATATACACATTTAGCAATCGATATCGAGATGCTTCAAATCATTAGTTTAACATATTTAAGTTAATTAACCTTCTTTATCTGACTGAAGTTTACGTAAAGCCGTAACGGTATAACGCCAGTGCATTTGGAAGAATTCTGTAAACTTATATTTAGGTATAATGTCGATTTTGTTATATATACACATTTAGCAATCGATATCGAGATGCTTCAATTCATTAGTTTAACATATTTAAGTTAATTAACCTTCTTTATCTGACTGAAGTTTACGTAAAGCCATAACGGTATAACGGCATTGCATTAGGAAGATTTTCGTAATCTTATATTTAGGTATAAAGTCGATTTTGTTGTATATACACATTTAGCAATCGATATCGAGATGGTTCAACTCATTAGTTTAAATTATCAAACCAATGCTTTATGTTCGGCTTACCTCGTTTCAATAAATTAGCCACTAGAGCGTTAGCAAAGTTGAAACAAATATGTGACTATTGCCAAGCGCCTGGTAGGTTTAACATATTTAAGTAAATAAAGCTTCTTTAACGCACTGAAATAACATAAAGCCATGGCGGCAAAGCGGCAGTGCATGTAGAAGAATTCCGTAATCTTATGTTTAGGTATAAAGTCGATTTTGTTGTATATACACATTTAGCAATCGATATCTAGATGCTTCAACCTAATAGTTTAACATATTTAAGTTAATAAACCTTCTTTAACGAACTGAAGTTGGCATAAAGCCCTGGCAGCATAACGAAAGTGCATTTAGGAGAATTCCGTAATCTTATATTTAGGTGTAAAGTCGACTTTCTTGTATTTACTTATTTAGCAATCGATATCGAAATGCTTCAAATCATTAGTTTAACATATTTAAGTTGATAAACCTTCTTAAAAGTAATGAAGGTGATATAAAGCCATGGCGGCATAACGACAGTGCATTTAGAGGAATTCCGTAATCTTATACAGGGTAGGCCATTTAAAGTTGACCCCAAAAAAAAAAGAACAAAAGAAAACAATGTTTTTTGTTCATTTCAAAAATAATTTATTTTGGTCCAAGGGGATTTGTTTCAGCTAATATTTAAAAATTAGATCGCGTAAATGGGCACCTTTAGCTTTGACAGCTAAATGCACTCTTTTTTCGACATTTTCCATGACTTTGGCCAATGTTTCGGATGATATGGCGGCTGTTTCACGTCGAATGTTGGCTTTCAGTTGAGCTAAGGTCTTTGGCTTATTAGCGTATACCTTGGATTTCAAATAACCCCACAAATAAAAGTCTGGTGGCGTCAAATCTGGTGATCTCGGTGGCCAGTCAACATCACCATTTTTCGATATCAATCGCCCGGGGAAAAATGGTCGCAATAAATTGATTGTTGGTCGAGCTGTATGGCATGTAGCCCCGTCCTGTTGAAATCAGAAGTTATCCATGTCATTTTCGCGAATAATGGGTATCACAAAATCCGTTATCATGGCTCGATAACGCTCACCATTGACTGTTGTCGTGGCTCCATCATCGTCTTCGAAAAAATACGGTCCGATGATCATATTCGCGCAAACACCGCACCAAACTGTTACTTTTTGGTTAAAGAGGCTATTCTTCAATTAATTGAGGATTTTCGGTGGCATAAAATCGGCAATTTTGCTTGTTTACGCCTCCATTCAACGAGAAATGTGCCTCGTCTGACATGATGAGTTTTCGCCAAAAGTCAAGTTCGTTTTCAGCCATTTCGATGGCCCATTTGCCAAAATTAAGGCGTCGCGGATAATCAGCTGGGTTTAGTTTTTGTGCCATTTGAATTTTATATGGAAACATCTTCAAATCTTTATGAATTATGCGTCGGAGAGTGGTGCGAGAGATGTCTAATTCCTGAGAGCGGCGATAACTCGATGTCGATGGAGTCTCCTCAATTCTGGCTCGTACAGCTTCGATATTTTCATCAGAACGTCTTGTGCGTTGTCTGGATGCATGACTGGCATTACTGAGATTACCGGTGTTCACAAATTTTGCGTATAAAGACTTAATTGTGTTCTTAACTGGAGCAGTTTTCACTTTATTTTTTTTGCGAAACGCACGTTGAGTTAACACAATTGAAAAGTTATTTTGAATATAAAGCTGAACAATTTCAGCGCGTTCTTTTGGAGTGTACTGTTCCATGGTATAAATTGTCTTCGAATGACGCTTCTAACGCGGTATGACATTAGCCGATTTGTCAGCGCTGTTAAAAGTTACAGCGTTGCCAGATGGGTCAACTTTAAATGGCCTACCCTGTATTTAGGTATAAAGTCGATTTTGTTGTATATACGCATTTAGCAATCGATATCGAAATGCTTCAAATCATTAGTTTAACATATTTAAGTTAATTATCCTTCTTTTTCTTACTGAAGTTTACATAAAGCCATAACGTTATAACGGCAGTGCATTTGGAAGAATTCCGTAATCTTATATTTAGGTATAAAGCCGATTTTCTTGTATTTACACAATTAGCAATCGATCTCGATATGCTTCAAATCATTAGTTTAACATATTTAAGATAGTAAACTTCTGTAACTTATTGAAGGTGATATTAAGCCATGGCGGCATAACGACAGTACATTTGGAAGAAAGCCGTAATCTTATATTTCGGTAGACTCAGTCACCGACTAACCTCTGACGCGTGCGGACGTTCACTCTTCTCGTGTGTTATCAGTATTCGCTTATTTGCTGTTTTCGGTATACCGTTTCGTTACTCTGTGACGCTCTCTGTGTATCAATTGATCTATTGCTCTCTTTAAAAACAAAAAAAAAAAAAAAAAACAAAAAAAAAATTAAAAAATTAAAAAAAAAAGTGCATAAATAGTTATAAGTGGTTGTGTAAGGTGTTTTCATAATGCCCCCTGGGGCCTACAATCCAGGGGAAAATAGGTTCGCCCTACTTTCCTCTAGTCCTCATACAAAAGGAAAAAAAGCCAACAAATCTCAAGAGACTTTCCCTGAGCTCCCCCCCATTAACATCTCTAAAAACGACGACCCAAAATACATAGTTCTTAAATCATTAGAAGACAATAAACCACTGTCACGTTTTTCATGCTTCGCGGTGCATAAAGCCATTTTAGGCATTAGCAAAGATGTTAAATCCATTTCAGAATTGCGCGACGGAAGTCTTCTCCTACTAGTCAAAAATAAAAAAACTGCTGAAAAATTCACAAACACGACAACACTTTCGAACATCTGCAAAATTTCAGCCAATTACCATGAACACCTTAACTCCGTAAAAGGCACGATTTTCGCGCCATTTCTTAACCATTTGCCTGAAAAAGAAATTATTGAAGGCCTTGAAGATTATGGAGTAAGTGCAGTGTATAAATTCCAGAAGAAGCTTGAAGGTGTCATAGTCCCAACAGGTGCAATGCTCCTCACTTTTGATGCCTACAAGCTACCTGAGGAAATTGATGTAGCCTGGCGAAAAATTTCAGTCCGTCCCTACTATCCCAATCCGATGCGCTGCAAAACCTGTCAAAGGCTCGGACACACAATAAAAAAATGCAAAGGCCTTCCTACATGCGTCAACTGCAGTCTCCCCCCTCACAATGACAGCGAATGCTCAAGAACCATGTGAGTGAATTGCTCAGGCGAACACCCTTCCTCCGCAAACACTTGTCCCAAGTTTATACAGGCTAAAGAAATTTTAAAAATAAAAACCATCGACAAATGCAGCATGCGTGAAGCAGCAACTAAATACAGATCTCAGCACTCCTCTACCTCTTCTTTTACACCCTTTTCAACAATAATTTCTCTACCTGCACAAATAACCACTCCAAACATTCCCACTTCAGCCCCCACAACATCAAAACCTTCCGAAAACGACAAAACAAAAAATTCACCTCAAGCTTCAAAAAAAATTTCCACCTCTTCAAATAACACTTCAACTAACACTAGCTTACCAAACTCCAACAAATCTGTGGCCCATTCATGGGCTTCTAGCACGACCACGCCAACAAACAACAAAACTTCAATCACCAATTCACCTTTTAATTCTACTTTGACCAAACCCTTCTCTCTCACCAATTCTTCAACAATCAACCCCACCTCAAGTAACAATTATATCTTCCCCTCGCCCAGAAATAACGACTGTGGTGGTCTAATGCTCTCCGACTCAGTACAAGCTGAGCCAAAGAGCGTTGCTGATCATAACAGTGACTTCGAAATGTAATGCATCTCTTACTGCATGTGGCTACCGGCGCTCTGCTCGCAGAGTGTCAAAAGCAGTTACATGCGTGTGTGTATGCATATATTCGTTCTCCCATAACTTTTCGTTTTACCTCCATATCATTTGCTATTCATCATGTTATCAATTTTGCAATGGAATATGAATGGTTACCTCAATAACTATCACGAACTTGAAATTCTGATTAAATACTATTCCCCATCCATCATTCTTTTAACCGAAACTCACTTACCCCAAAACCAAACTGCCTACACTCGCAAAAATTACATAGGGCATTTCTACAATCTACCTCAGATCACTAGTAAAAAGCAAGGAATTGCAATATTAGTCAAAAGGAATATTCAACACAAGCTATCACCTATTCAAACAAGTTTCTCAGCACTAGCGATCGACATCAATTCAACAACCAAGATAGTGGCTGTTTGCATGTACATTCCTCCCAAAGATACTTTTTCTACAGCTGATATTTCACAACTTCTGAACCAATTCAGTACGCAATGCATCATTGGAGGCGACTTCAACGCCTGGAGTACTATCTGGGGATCTGATTACACAAACTCTAGAGGACAAAAAATTGAAGACGCGTTAATCTCATCCAATTTTATATCACTAAATAATGGTGCTCCCACCCACTTTTCGACTCACCACACCTTTTCTACAGTTGACATTACACTTTGTTCCGCAACTCTAGCCTCAAACTGCCAGTGGAAAGTCCTTGACTCATTGCATGGAAGCGACCACTTCCCTATCCTTACCCAAATAACCTCAGTTTGCAACCAATCCTTAGTAAAATTCACACCCGGATTTAAAACTAACCAAGCCGACTGGAAGAAATTCGGTCAAATATGCGAAGAAATCAGTGCAGCCTCTCCAATTGCTAATAACATAAACCAAGAAGCAGCTAAAATCTTAAGAGTTATACGATCAGCAGCTCACCTCACTATACCACAAACTAAACCAAATAGATCCAATAAAACCGTTCCTTGGTGGAGCTCCGAACTATCCACACTCCAAGTTTCCAAGCAGAACTTGTGGCACCAATACAAAACCGTTCGCTCAACAGAAAATCTATTGAGATACAAAAAAGCAAACGCACAATTTAAGCGAAACGCCAAATTAGCAAAGCGCAAAGCATTTGAAGAACTCACCTCCAGCATAAACCCATCAACAAAACCTAAAAAATATGGAATGACATACGAAAACTTACTCGCTCCCCAAGACAAATGTCCTTTACGTACATTAATTCCGCTAATGGACCACTCTCTGACCCACATGCTATTGCCAACAATTTTTCTTCTCAGTTCTCCCTTTCCTCCTCCGATACATCCTTTTCAAACACTTTCCGTAACTTAAAAGCAAGACGACTAAACCAGGAACCACCAATCTCTTACCCTTTATCAATCGCAGCCAAGCAACTTGAGTCCAAAATCCTCCCATCAGAACTCGAATTTGCCCTCTCCTCAGTCAAAGGAAGTTCACCAGGCCTGGACAAGATTACATATCCCATAATCCAAAACCTGCCAAACTCAGTCAGGAGTAGACTACTTAAGCTTTACAATTGCATTTTTGATAGTGGACCCTACCCACAATTTTGGAAAACTGCATGTATTGTTCCAATACTAAAACCCTCCAAACCCCCTTCAGATGTAAACAGTTATAGACCAATTTCGCTCCTATCATGTCTTGAAAAATTATTAGAAAAAATTATTGTCAATCGCTTAGCGTGGTATGCTGAAGTGAAAAACCTTATAAGCCCTAATCAAGTTGCATACAGAAAGGGATTTGGCACCATGGATGCACTCCTACATCTAGACTACTTTATTTCAAACGCTCTATCCTCCAAAAACCACGTGTCATTATTAGCGATAGACTTTCAAAAAGCATTCGATAGAATCGGCATACACATAGTTTTGAAACAACTTGACGCTTGGAAAGTGGGCCAAAAAATTAAAAAATTTGTTAAAAATTTTCTCCAGCATAGAAAGTGTAGAGTCAAAATAAACGGATTTCTGTCCAACAGTGTTCCTTTAGATAATGGCACCCCGCAAGGTTCACCCTTATCTGCATTTCTTTTCATAATCGCGTTTGATGAATTTGTTCTCCGAACAACAAATATCAATGTCAGCTCTACGCCGATGATGTAGTCTTCTACACAAAGTGTAACAATCTAGCTCAAGTCACTCAAATTTTTGAAAATGTCCTAGCAGAGTTAACTTCATGGTCCCTGACTGCTGGTACCACAATATCAATAGAAAAAACAAAAATTTTACACGTTTGCAAAAAAGTGAACTGCTCTAATCTAACTAACTTCTGTACTAACCTTAATATTAGCATTGTTAATGAACTTAAAGTTTTAGAATTAATAATAGACTCTAAATATAGCTTTAAATCACATTGTAAATATGTTAGAGACTGTCTTGTGACAAGATTAAATATAATAAAATATCTAACATCTAAGAAAAGCCATATTCACCCGGCCACTCTTGTCAACGCTACCAGAGCCTTAATACTCTCCAAGGTTGAATACGCACTACCACTCTATGGAAACTGTCCAGCATCTGCAATCAACAAAATATCCACGCCTTATCACGTAGCAATACGGAGAAGCATAAGAGCATTCCCTACGACACCCCTAAAAAACCTCTTTGCAGAAACTGGCTTGCCTACAATCGCTGAAAGAACAATCGATAGCTGCCGTCGTTTACTCCCTAAACTGCTATTTACTCCAAACAATCTTTTAAAAAGAGACGTAAAAAACGCGATGTCAAGAAAACGGGAGCCAAGATCCTTGCCAGCAATCAGTCGATCACTGAAATTCCTTAAACACCTTCAGATACCGCATACTTCAAGGGCTAGAGTATCCACTATCCGCCCACAGTGGTTGATTAACAACATTCCTCACACAATTAAAACGCTCCAATTTCCAAAAACAAATACACCACCAGAGAAATACAGAGCAATTTATGCGAAAGAAAAGCACTTTTACAGCCAAAATGGATGGAACTTCTTATTTACGGATGGCTCTAAATCCCGCGACAACACATCATTTGCAGTAACAAAAGAAAATGGAGAAATTATTCGGCACGGCCTACTCCACCCAATCTGCTCCGTGTTTACCGCTGAAGTCTCCGCTGTTCTAGAAGCCATCACATATGCTAAGCTTCACCGAGGCAAGTTCATTATTTGCACCGACAGTAACTCATGCCTTGACGCCATCGAATGCCCCTCCAATGGTCAAAATGAGGTAATCGCGATACGCAACACTTTAATAGCCACACCTCGAAAAATCAAACTAATGTGGATACCAGGCCATACAGGAATCATTGGCAACGAAAACGCTGACGCCGCTGCAAAAAACGTTGCAAAAACACAATCCATAATGTTTAACTATATGTCTAAAAAAGACATTTTGACTGAAGTCGCAAACGAAAGACGCCAGACTCAAATTAGCGATTGGACCACCTATGCTCATCACTACTCCGCTATCAATCCTAACAGAAAGAAAGGAACTATCTCTGCCAACATAGCTCTCTCAACAATTAAGCCATTTATTCGCCTACGCCTGGGGCACACAATTATCACGCATGCACATCTTCTACAACGTACCCCACCCAGTAAGTGTCCATTTTGTGAAGAGCCGGCATCAATTCGACATTTACTACATTGTCCAATTAAAAACTCAACCCGGAAAGAGATCCTGAGTACAACGGATCCCTTCGACCTTCTGAGAGAGGCTAACATCACAAACGTTCTAAAGATGTACAAATGGTTGAAAGAGACTGACTTGTTAAAGCATATTTAATATTAAGAATAAATCGTAGTTAGCTCTACTAACACCTTAACCATTAACGTTATATTAGATTAAGACAGCCGAAGGCCCTTGTTGCTAGCGCTGCTAAATATTTATTTGTTAAATAATTTATTATTGTACAAATTTGTTAAAAACAAAAAATAAATAAATAAATATATTTAGGTATAAAGTCGATTTTCTTGTATATATGCATTAAGCAATCGATATCGAAATGCTTCAAATCATTAATTTAACATATTTAAGCTAATAAACCTTCTTTAACGAACAGAAGTTAACATAAAGCCATAACGGCATAACGGCAGTGCATTTAGAAGAATTCCTTAACCTTATATTTATGTATAAAGTCGATTTTCTTGTATATACACTTTTAGCAATCGATATCGTAATGCTTCAAATCATTAATTTAACATATTTAAGTTAATTAACCCTCCATATCTGACTGAAGTCTACAAAAGCCTTAACGGCATAACGACAGTGCATTTAGAAGAATTTCGTAATCTTATGTTTAGGTATAAAGTCGATTTTCTTGTATATACACATTAAGCAATCGATATCGAAATACTTCACATCATTAGTTTAACATATTTAAGTTAATAAACCCTCTTTATCTTACTGAAATTTACATAAAGCCATTACGGTATAACGGCAGTGCATTTGTATGAATTCCGTAATCTTATATCTAGGTAAAAAGTCGATTTTTTTGTATATACACATTAAGCAATCGATATCGAAATGCTTAAAATATTTAAGTTAATAAAGCTTCTTTAACGAACTGAAGTTGGCATAAAGTCAAGGCGGCATAACGGCAGTGCATTTAGAAGAATTCCGTAATCTTAAATTTAGGTATAAAGTCGATTTTCATGTATTTATACATTTGGGAATCGATATCGAGATGCTTCAAATAATTACTTTAACATATTTAAGTTAAACAACCTTTTTTAACGTACTGAAGTTTATATAAAGCCACAACGGCATAACGGCAGTGCATTTAGAAGAATTCCGTAATCTTATATTTAGGTATAAAGTCGATTTGGTTGTATATATGCATTTAGCAATCGATTTCGAAAATCTTCAAATCATTAGTTTAACATTTTTAAGTTAATAAAGCTTCTTTAACGCACTGAAGTTTACACAAAGCCATGGCGGCATTACGGCAGTGCATTTAGAAGAATTCCGTAAGCTTATATTTAGGTATAAAGTCGATTCTGTTGTATATACACATTTAGCAATAGATATCGAAATGCTTCCAATCATTACTTTAACATATTTAAGTTAATTAACCTTCTTTAATGCACTGAAGTCTTCATAAAGCCTTAACGGTATAACTGCAGTGCATTTAGAAGAATTCCGTAATCTTATATTTAGGTATAAAGTCGATTTTCTTGTATATACTCATTTACAACGATATCGAAATCTTCAAATATTAGTTTAATGTATTAAAGTTAATAAAGCTTCTTTAGCGCACTGAAAATAACATATAGCCATGGCGGCATAACGGTAGTGCATTTAGAAAAATTCCGTAATCTTATATTTAGGTATAAATTTGATTTTCTTGTATGTACACATTTAGCAAGCGATATCGAAATGCTTCAAATTATTAGTTTAACATATTTAAGTTAATTAACCTTCTTTAACGTATTGAAGTTGATATAAAGCCATGGCGGCAAAACGGCAGTGCATTTAGAAGAATTTCGTAATCTTATATTTAGGTATAAAGTCGATTTTCTTGTATATACACATTAAGCAATCGATATCGAAATGCTTCACATCATTAGTTTAACATATTTAAGTTAATAAAACCTCTTTATCTTACTGAAGTTTACATAAAGCCATTACGGTATAACGGCAGTGCACATGTATGAATTCCGTAATCTTATATCAAGGTAAGAAGTCGATTTTTTTGTATATACACATTTAGCACTCGATATCGAAATGCTTCAAATCGGCAGTACATTTATAAGAATTCCGTAATTTATATTTGATTTTGCAATCGATATCTTACTGAAGTCTACAAAAGCCTTAACGGCATAATGGCAGTGCATTTAGAAGAATTCCGTAATCTTATATTTAGGTATAAAGTCGATTTTCTTGTATATACTCATTTATCAATCGATGTCGAAATGCTTCAAATCATTAGTTTAATGTATTAAAGTTAATAAAGCTTCTTTAGCGCACTGAAAATAACATATAGCCATGGCGGCATAACGGTAGTGCATTTAGAAAAATTCCGTAATCTTATATTTAGGTATAAATTTGATTTTCTTGTATGTACACATTTAGCAAGCGATATCGAAATGCTTCAAATTATTAGTTTAACATATTTAAGTTAATTAACCTTCTTTAACGTATTGAAGTTGATATAAAGCCATGGCGGCAAAACGGCAGTGCATTTAGGGAAGAATTTCGTAATCTTATATTTAGGTATAAATTTGATTTTCTTGTATGTACACATTTAGCAAGCGATATCGAAATGCTTCAAATTATTAGTTTAACATATTTAAGTTAATTAACCCTCTCTGTCTTACTGAAGTCTACATAAAGCCTTAACGGCATAACGGCAGTGCATTTAGAAGAATTCCGTTATCTTATATTTAGGTATAAATTTGATTTTCTTGTATGTACACATTTAGCAAGCGATACCGAAATGCTTCAGCTCATAAGTTTAACATATTTAAGTTAATAAACCTTCTTTAACGATCTGAAGTTTTCATATAGCCATAATGGTATAACGGCAGTGCATGTAGAAGAATTCCGTAATCTTATATTTAGGTATAAAGTCGATTTTCTTGTATATACACATTAAGCAATCGATATCGAAATGCTTCACATCATTAGTTTAACATATTTAAGTTAATAAAACCTCTTTATCTTACTGAAGTTTACATAAAGCCATTACGGTATAACGGCAGTGCACATGTATGAATTCCGTAATCTTATATCAAGGTAAGAAGTCGATTTTTTTGTATATACACATTTAGCACTCGATATCGAAATGCTTCAAATCGGCAGTACATTTATAAGAATTCCGTAATTTTATATTTGATTTTGCAATCGATATCTTACTGAAGTCTACAAAAGCCTTAACGGCATAATGGCAGTGCATTTAGAAGAATTCCGTAATCTTATATTTAGGTATAAAGTCGATTTTCTTGTATATACTCATTTATCAATCGATGTCGAAATGCTTCAAATCATTAGTTTAATGTATTAAAGTTAATAAAGCTTCTTTAGCGCACTGAAAATAACATATAGCCATGGCGGCATAACGGTAGTGCATTTAGAAAAATTCCGTAATCTTATATTTAGGTATAAAGTCGATTTTCTTGTATATACACATTTAGCAATCGATATCGAAATGCTTCAAATCATTAGTTTAACATATTTAAGTTAATAAACCTTCTTTAATGCACTGAAGTCTTCATAAAGCTTAACGGTATAACTGCAGCGCATTTTGAAGAATTCCGTATTCTTATATTTAGGTATTAAGTCGATTTTGTTGTATATACGCATTTAGCAATCGACATCGAAATGCTTCAAATCATTAGTTTAACATATTCAAGTTAATTAACCCTCTCTGTCTTACTGAAGTCTACATAAAGCCTTAACGGCATAACGGCAGTGCATTTAGAAAAATTCCGTTATCTTATATTTAGGTATAAATTTGATTTTCTTGTATGTACACATTTAGCAAGCGATATCGAAATGCTTCAAATTATTAGTTTAACATATTTAAGTTAATTAACCTTCTTTAACGTATTGAAGTTGATATAAAGATATGGCGGCAAAACGGCAGTGCATTTAGAAGAATTTCGTAATCTTATATTTAGGTATAAATTCGATTTTCTTGTATATACACATTAAGCAATCGATAACGAAATGTTTCAAATCGATAGTTTAACATATTTAAGGTTATTAACCATCTTTATCTTACTGAAGTTTACATAAAGACATAACGGTATAACGGCAGCGCATTTGGAAGAATTTCGTAATCTTATATTCAGGTATAAAGTTGATTTTCTTGTATATACGCATTTAGCAATCGATATCGAAATGATTCAAATCAATAGTTTAACATATTTAAGTTAATTAACCTTCTTTAACATATTGAAGTTGATATAAAGCCATGGCGACATAACGATAGTACATTTGGAAGAATTCCTTAATCTTATGTGTAGGTATAAATTCGATTTTCTTTTATATACACATTTAGCAAGCGATATCGAAATGCTTCAAATCATTAGTTTAACATATTTAAGTTAATTAACCTTCTTTAACGTATTGAAGTTGATATAAAGCCATGGCGGCATAACGACAGTACATTTGGAAGAATTCCGTAGTCTTATATTTAGGTATAAAGTCGATTTTCTTGTATATACGCATTTGGCAATCGATATCGAAATGCTTCAAATAACTGGTTTAACATACTTAAGTTAATTAACCTTCTTTAACGTACTGAAGTTTATATAAAGCCACAACGGCATAACGGCAGTGCATTTAGAAGAATTCCGTAATCTTATATTTAGGTATAAAGTCGATTTGGTTGTATATATGCATTTAGCAATCGATTTCGAAAATCTTCAAATCATTAGTTTAACATTTTTAAGTTAATAAAGCTTCTTTAACGCACTGAAGTTTACACAAAGCCATGGCGGCATTACGGCAGTGCATTTAGAAGAATTCCGTAAGCTTATATTTAGGTATAAAGTCGATTCTGTTGTATATACACATTTAGCAATAGATATCGAAATGCTTCCAATCATTACTTTAACATATTTAAGTTAATTAACCTTCTTTAATGCACTGAAGTCTTCATAAAGCCTTAACGGTATAACTGCAGTGCATTTAGAAGAATTCCGTAATCTTATATTTAGGTACAAAGTCGATTTTCTTGTATATACTCATTTATCAATCGATATCGAAATGCTTCAAATCATTAGTTTAATATATTTAAGTTAATAAAGCTTCTTTGACGCACTGAAAATAACACAATGCCGTGGCGGCATAACGGCAGTGCATTTAGAAGAATTCCGTAATCTTATATTTAGGTATAAAGTCGATTTTCTTGTATATACTCATTTATCAATCGATGTCGAAATGCTTCAAATCATTAGTTTAATGTATTAAAGTTAATAAAGCTTCTTTAGCGCACTGAAAATAACATATAGCCATGGCGGCATAACGGTAGTGCATTTAGAAAAATTCCGTAATCTTATATTTAGGTATAAGTTTGATTTTCTTGTATGTACACATTTAGCAAGCGATATCGAAATGCTTCAAATTATTAGTTTAACATATTTAAGTTAATTAACCTTCTTTAACGTATTGAAGTTGATATAAAGCCATGGCGGCAAAACGGCAGTGCATTTAGAAGAATTTCGTAATCTTATATTTAGGTATAAATTCGATTTTCTTGTATATACACATTAAGCAATCGATAACGAAATGCTTCAAATCATTAGTTTAACATATTTAAGTTAATTAACCCTCTCTGTCTTACTGAAGTCTACATAAAGCCTTAACGGCATAACGGCAGTGCATTTAGAAGAATTCCGTTATCTTATATTTAGGTATAAATTTGATTTTCTTGTATGTACACATTTAGCAAGCGATACCGAAATGCTTCAGCTCATAAGTTTAACATATTTAAGTTAATAAACCTTCTTTAACGATCTGAAGTTTTCATATAGCCATAATGGTATAACGGCAGTGCATGTAGAAGAATTCCGTAATCTTATATTTAGGTATAAAGTCGATTTTCTTGTATATACACATTAAGCAATCGATATCGAAATGCTTCACATCATTAGTTTAACATATTTAAGTTAATAAAACCTCTTTATCTTACTGAAGTTTACATAAAGCCATTACGGTATAACGGCAGTGCACATGTATGAATTCCGTAATCTTATATCAAGGTAAGAAGTCGATTTTTTTGTATATACACATTTAGCACTCGATATCGAAATGCTTCAAATCGGCAGTACATTTGGAAGAATTCCGTAATTTTATATTTGATTTTGCAATCGATATCTTACTGAAGTCTACAAAAGCCTTAACGGCATAATGGCAGTGCATTTAGAAGAATTCCGTAATCTTATATTTAGGTATAAAGTCGATTTTCTTGTATATACTCATTTATCAATCGATATCGAAATGCTTCAAATCATTAGTTTAATATATTTAAGTTAATAAAGCTTCTTTGACGCACTGAAAATAACGCAATGCCGTGGCGGCATAATGGCAGTGCATTTAGAAGAATTCCGTAATCTTATATTTAGGTATAAAGTCGATTTTCTTGTATATACTCATTTATCAATCGATGTCGAAATGCTTCAAATCATTAGTTTAATGTATTAAAGTTAATAAAGCTTCTTTAGCGCACTGAAAATAACATATAGCCATGGCGGCATAACGGTAGTGCATTTAGAAAAATTCCGTAATCTTATATTTAGGTATAAAGTCGATTTTCTTGTATATACGCATTTAGCAATCGATATCGAAATGCTTCAAATCATTAGTTTAACATATTTAAGTTAATAAACCTTCTTTAATGCACTGAAGTCTTCATAAAGCTTAACGGTATAACTGCAGCGCATTTTGAAGAATTCCGTATTCTTATATTTAGGTATTAAGTCGATTTTGTTGTATATACGCATTTAGCAATCGACATCGAAATGCTTCAAATCATTAGTTTAACATATTCAAGTTAATTAACCCTCTCTGTCTTACTGAAGTCTACATAAAGCCTTAACGGCATAACGGCAGTGCATTTAGAAGAATTCCGTTAACTTATATTTAGGTATAAATTTGATTTTCTTGTATGTAAACATTTAGCAAGCGATATCGAAATGCTTCAAATTATTAGTTTAACATATTTAAGTTAATTAACGTTCTTTAAGGTATTGAAGTTGATATAAAGCCATGTCCGCATAACGGCAGTGCATTTAGAAGAATTTCGTAATCTTATATTTAGGTATAAATTCGATTTTCTTGTATATACACATTAAGCAATCGATAACGAAATGTTTCAAATCGATAGTTTAACATATTTAAGGTTATTAAACTTCTTTATCTTACTGAAGTTTACATAAAGCCATAACGGTATAACGGCAGCGCATTTGGAAGAATTCCGTAATCTTATATTAAGGTAAAAAGTCGATTTTGTTACATATACACATTAAGCAATCGATATCGAAATGCTTCAGCTCATAAGTTTAACATATTTAAGTTAATTAATCTTCTTTAACGATCTGAAGTTGGCATATTGTCATGACGGCATAACGGCAGTGCATGTAGAAGAATTCCGTAATCTCATATTTAGGTATAAGGTCGATTTTCTTGTATATACACATTTAGCTATCGATATCGAAATGCTTCAAATCATTAGTTTAACATATAAAGTTAATAAACGTTTTTTAGCTTACTGAAGTCTACATAGAGCCTTAACGGTATAACGCCAGTGCATTTAGAAGAATTCCGCAATGTTATAATTTTACATTCAGGTATAAGGTCGATTTTCTTGTATTTACACATTTAGCAATCGATATCGAAATGCTTCAAATAACTGGTTTAGCATATTTAAAATAATTAACCTTCTTTAACGTAATGGAGGTGATATAAATCCATGGCGAAATAACGACAGTGCATTTAGAAGAATTCCGTAATCTTATATTCAGGTATAAAGTTGATTTTCTTGTATATACGCATTTAGCAATCGATATCGAAATGATTCAAATCAATAGTTTAACATATTTAAGTTAATTAACCTTCTTTAACATATTGAAGTTGATATAAAGCCATGGCGGCATAACGACAGTACATTTGGAAGAATTCCTTAATCTTATGTATAGGTATAAATTCGATTTTCTTTTATATACACATTTAGCAAGCGATATCGAAATGCTTCAAATCATTAGTTTAACATATTTAAGTTAATTAACCTTCTTTAACGTATTGAAGTTGATATAAAGCCATGGCGGCATAACGACAGTACATTTGGAAGAATTCCGTAGTCTTATATTTAGGTATAAAGTCGATTTTCTTGTATATACGCATTTAGCAATCGATATCGAAATGCTTCGAATAACTGGTTTAACATACTTAAGTTAATTAACCTTCTTTAACGAACTGAAGTTAACATAAAGCCATAACGGCTCATAAGTTTAA
>JAPZAG010000835.1:0-31318 GCA_027475135.1 Bactrocera correcta | reverse complement strand
CTTATATTTAGGTATAAAGTCGGTTTTCTTGTCTTTACACATTTAGCAATCGATATCGAAAACGTTCAAATCATTAGTTTAACATATTTAAGTTAATTAACCTTCTTTACCGTAATGAAGGTAATATAAAGCCATGTCGGCATAACGACAGTGCATTTGGAAGAATTTTGTAAACTTATATTTAGGTATAAAGTCGATTTTTTTGTATATTCTCATTTAGCAATCCGTATCGAAATGCTTCAAATCATTAGTTTAACATATTTAAGTTAATTAACCCCCTTTATCTTACTGAAGTTTACAAAAGCCTTAACGGCATAACGGCAGTGCATTTGGAAGAGTTCCGTAATCTTATATTTAGGTATAAAGTCGATTTTTCTGTATATACTCATTTAGCAATCCATATCGAAATACTTCAAATCATTAGTTTAACATATTTAAGTTAATAAACCTTCTTTAACGTATTGAAGTTGATATAAAGCCATGGCGGCATAACGACAGTGCATGTAGAAGAATTCCGTAATCTTATATTTAGGTATAAAGTCGATTTTCTTGTATTTAAATATTTAGCAATCGATATCGAAATGCTTCAAATCATTAGTTTAACATATTTAAGTTAATAAACCTTCTTTAACGTAATGAAGGTGATATAAAGCCATGGCAGCATAACGACAGTGCATGTAGAAGAATTCCGTAATCTTATATTTAGGTATAAAGTCGATTTTCAAATTAGTTTAACATATTAAGTTAATAAACATTTTTTAGCTTACTGAAGTCTACAAAAGCCTTAACGGCATAACGGCAGTGCATTTGGAAGAGTTTCGTAATCTTATATTTCGGTATTGAATCGATTTTCTTGTATATACGCATTTAGCAAACGACATCGAAATGCTTAAAATCATTAGTTTAACATATTTAAGATAATTAACCTTCTTTATCCTACTGAAGTCTACAAAAGCCTTAAAGGCATAACGGCAGTGCGTTTAGAAGAATAACGTAATCTTATATTTAGGCATAAAGTCCATTTTCTTGTATATACTCATTATTTTTCTTACTGAAGTTTACATAAAGCCATGGCGGCATAACGGCAGTGCATTTAGCAGAATTCCGTAATCTTATATTTAGGTATAAAGTCGATTTTCTTGTATATACACATTAGCAGTCGATAACAAAATGCTCCAAATCATTAGTTTAACATATTTAAGTTAATTAACTTCTTTATCTTACTGAAGTTTACATAAAGCCATAACGATATAACGGCAGTGCATTTGGAAGAATTCCGGAATCTTTTATTTAGGTATTTAGTCGATTTTGTTGTATATACGCATTTAGCAATCGATATCGAGATGCTTCAACTCATTAGTTTAACATATTCAAGTTAATAAACTTTCTTTAACGATTTGAAATTGGCATATAACCATGGCGGCATAACGGCAGTGCATGTAGAAGAATAATGTGTATATATAAGAAAATCGACTTTACACATAAATATAAGATTACGGAATTCTTCTAAATGCACTGCCGTTATGCCGTTATGGATTTATGTTCAGTTCGTTAAAGAAGGTTTATTAACTTAAATATGTTAAACCAGTTATTTGAAGCATTTCGAAATCGATTGCTTAATGCATATATACAAGAAAATCGACTTATACCTAAACATAAGACTACGAAATTCTTCCAAATGTACTGTTGTTATGCCGTTAAGGCTTTTGTAGACTTCAGTAAGATAAAGAGGGTTAATTAACTTAAATATGTTAAACTAATGATTTGAAGCATTTCGATATGGATTGCTAAATGAGTATATACAAAAAAATTGACTTTATACCCAAATCTAAGATTACGGAACTCTTCCAAATGCACTGCCGTTATGCCGTTAAGGCTTTTGTAGACTTCAGTAAGCTAAAAAATGTTTATTAACTTAATATGTTAAACTAATGATTTGAAGCATTTCGATATCGATTGCTAAATATTTAAATACAAGAAAATCGACTTTATACCTAAATATAGGATTACGGAATTCTTCTACATGTACAGTCGTTATGCCGCCATGGCTTTATATCACCTTCATTACGTTAAAGAAGGTTTATCAACTTAAATATGTTAAACTAATGATTTGAAGCATTTCGATATCGATTGCTAAATATTTATATACAAGAAACTCGACTTTATACCTAAATATAAGATTACGGAATTCTTCTACATGCACTGTCGTTATGCCGCCATGGCTTTATATCAACTTCAATACGTTAAAGAAGGTTTATTAACTTAAATATGTTAAACTAATGATTTGAAGCGTTTCGGTATGGATTGCTAAATGAGTATATACAAAAAAATCGACTTTATACCTAAATATAAGATTACAGAACTCTTCCAAATGCACTGTCGTTATGCCGTTAAGGCTTTTGTAAACTTCAGTAAGAAAAAGAGGATTATGTTACTTAAATATGTTAAACTAATGATTTGAAGCATTTCGATATCTAAGATTACGTTATTCTTCTAAATGCACTGCCGTTATGCCTTTAAGGCTTTTGTAGACTTCAGTAGGATAAAGAAGGCTAATTATCTTAAATATGTTAAACCAGTTATTTGAAGCATTTCGATATCGATTGCTTAATGCATATATACAAGAAAATCGACTTAATACCTAAACATAAGACTACGGAATTCTTCCAAATGTACTGTTGTTATGCCGTTAAGGCTTTTGTAGACTTCAGTAAGATAAAGAGGGTTAATTAACTTAAATATGTTAAACTAATGATTTGAAGCATTTCGATATGGATTGCTAAATCAGTATATACAAAAAAATCGACTTTATACCTAAATATAAGATTACGGAACTCTTCTAAATGCACTGCCGTTATGCCGTTAAGGCTTTTGTAGACTTCTTCTTCTTCTTTACTGGCGTAGACACCGCTCATGCGATTATAGCCGAGTGAACAACAGCGCGCCAGTCGTTTCTTCTCTTCGCTACGTGGCGCCAATTGGATATTCCAAGCGAAGCCAGGTCCCTCTCCACTTGGTCCTTCCAATGGAGTGGAGGTCTTCCTCTTCCTCTGCTTCCCGCGGCGGGTACTGCGTCGAATACTTTCAGAGCTGGAGCGTTTTCATCCATCCGGACAGCATGACCTAGCCAGCGTAGCCGCTGTCTTTTAATTCGCTGAACTATGTCAATGTCGTCGTATATCTCGTACAGCTCATCGTTCTTTCGAATGCGATATTCGCCGTGGCCAACGCGCAATGGACCATAAATCTTTATTCTCGAAAACTCGCAACGTCGACTCATCGGTTGTTGTCATCGTCCAAGCCTCTGCACCATATAGCAGGACGGGAATAATGAGCGACTTATAGAGTTTGGTTTTTGTTCGTCGAGAGAGGACTTTACTTTTCAATTGCCTACTCAGTCCGAAGTAGCACCTGTTGGCAAGAGTAATCCTGCGTTGGATTTCCAGGCTGACATTGTTGGTGGTGTTAATGCTGGTTCCTAAATAGACGAAATTATCTACAACTTCAAAGCTATGACTGTCAACAGTGACGTGGGAGCCAAGTCGCGAGTGCGACGACTGTTTGTTTGATGACAGGAGATATTTCGTCTTGCCCTCGTTCACTGCCAGACCCATTTGAGTTGCTTCCTTGTTCAGTCTGGAGAAAGCAAAACTAACGGCGCGGGTGTTGAGGCCGATGATATCAATATCATCGGCATACGCCAGCAGCTGTACACTCTTGTAAAAGATTGTACCTGCTCGATTAAGTTCTGCAGCTCGAATAATTTTCTCGAGCAGCAGATTGAAAAAGTCACACGATAGGGAGTCGCCTTGTCTGAAACCTCGTTTGGTATCGAACGGCTCGGAGAGGTCCTTCCCGATCCTGACGGAGCTTTTCGTGTTGTTTTGCTGGGATACCAAATTCAGACATCGCGGCATAAAGGCAGCTCCTTTTCGTGCTGTCGAAAGCAGCTTTGAAATCGACGAAGAGGTGGTGTGTGTCGATTCTCCTTTCACGGGTCTTTTCCAAGATTTGGCGCATGGTGAATATCTGGTCGGTTGTTGATTTACCAGGTCTAAAGCCACACTGATAAGGTCCAATCAGTTTGTTGACGGTGGGCTTTAATCTTTCACACAATACGCTCGACAGAACCTTATATGCGATGTTGAGGAGGCTAATCCCACGGTAGTTGGCGCAGATTGTGGGGTCTCATTTTTTATGGATTGGGCATAGCACACTTAAATTCCAATCGTTGGGCATACTTTCGTCCGACCATATTTTACAAAGAAGCTGATGCATGCACCTTATCAGCTCTTCGCCGCCGTGTTTGAATAGCTCGGCCGGCAATCCCTCGGCCCCTGCCGCTTTGTTGTTTTTCAGGCGGGCAATTGCTATTCGAACTTCTTCATGGTCGGGCAATGGAACGTCTGTTCTATCGTCATCGATTGGGGTATCGGGTTCGCTTTCTCCTGGTGTTGTGTGTTCACTGCCATTCAGCAGGCTGGAGAAGTGTTCCCTCCATAATTTAAGTATGCTCTGAGCATCGGTAACTAGATCACCTTTGGGGGTTCTACAAGAGTATGCACCGGTCTTGAAACCTTCTGTAAGCCGCCGCATCTTTTCGTAGAATTTTCGAGCATTACCCCTGTCGGCCAGCTTATCAAGCTCTTCGTACTCACGCATTTCGGCCTCTTTCTTTTTGTGTCTACAAATGCGTCTCGCTTCCCTCTTCAACTCTCGGTATCTATCCCATCCCGCACGTGTTGTGGTCGATCGTAACGTTGCGAGGTAGGCAGCCTGTTTTCTCTCCGCTGCGACACGGCACTCCTCGTCGTACCAGCTGTTCCTTTGCACTTTCCGAAAACCAATGGTTTCGGTTGCAGCTGTACGTAAGGAGTTTGAAATGCCGTCCCACAGCTCCCTTATACCGAGTTGTTGACGAGTGCTCTCAGAGAGCAGGAGTGCAAGCCGAGTAGAAAATCGTTCGGCTGTCTGTTGTGATTGCAGCTTCTCGACGTCGAACCTTCCTTGTGTTTGTTGGCGTGCGTTTTTTGCTGCACAGAGGCGGGTGCGAATTTTGGCTGCAACAATATAGTGGTCCGAGTCGATGTTAGGACCTCGGAGCGCACGCACATCTAAAACACTGGAGACGTGTCTTCCGTCTATCACAACATGATCGATCTGGTTGGTGGTTTTTCGATCCGGAGACAGCCAGGTAGCTTGTTGTATTTTCTTATGCTGGAATCTAGTACTACAAATAACCATATTTCGGGCCCCGGCGAAGTCGATCAGCCTCAACCCATTTGGGGATGTTTGCTCGTGGAGGCTGAATCTACCGACCGTAGTGCCAAAGATACCTTCTTTGCCCACCCTGGCGTTAAAGTCGCCAAGCACGATTTTGACATCGTGGCGGGGGCATCTCTCATAAGTGCGCTCCAAGCACTCATAAAAGGCATCTTTGGTCACATCGTCCTTCTCTTCCGTCGGGGCGTGGGCGCAAATCAGCGATATGTTGAAGAACCTCGCTTTGATGCGGATTGTGGCTAGAAGTTCATTCTCGGAGTGAGTGATAGTACTCGGCGACGGAGTCTCTCTCCCACCACGAATCCAACAACAAACTTGCGCTCCTTTATATGGCCACTGTAGTAAATGTCACAAGGACCTACTCGTCTCTGTCCTTGTCCCGTCCATCGCATTTCTTGGACGGCGGTGATGTCAGCCTTTATCTTTACGAGGACATCTACCAGCTGGGCAGCAGCACCTTCCCAATTAAGGGACCGGACATTCCAGGTGCATGCCCTCAAATCATAGTCCTTATTTCGTTTGCCGTGGTCGTCATCAAAAGGGGGGTCTCTCATCCGAGGCTGTTTTTTCCTTTTCGTTGGGGGTGTTTTTTTACGTGGCGGGTCCCAAACCCAGCGCACAACCCTATGCAGGGGATGTTTCGCCTTCTCACTTAAGCTCGCCCTCAAACGGATGTTCTTAGGCTACCCAGAGGATACTTGGTCAAAGACCGGAAGTCGTGAGCTGCTTGAGTCATATGTAAAAGAATCGTTTCTGGCCACTCCCAAGTGAATGGCGATCAGAGAACTTTCCTCACTTGCGTGAACTTCTACACATGACTCCATCCGTTTGTAGACTTCAGTAAGCTAAAAAATGTTTATTAACTTAATATGTTAAACTAATGATTTGAAGCATTTCGATATCGCTTGCTAAATGAGTATATTCAAGAAAGTCGAATTTATACCTAAATATAAGCTAACGGAATTCTTCTACATGCACTGCCGTTATGCCGCCATGGCTTTATGCCAACTTCAGTTCGTTAAAGAAGGTTTATTAACTTAAATATGTTAAACTAATGAGTTGAAGCATCTTGATATCGATTGCTAAATGTGTATATATACAAAATCGACTTTATACCTAATTATAAGTTTACGGAATTCTTCCAAATGCACTGCCGTTATACTGTTATGCATGTAGAAGAATAATGTGTATATATAAGAAAATCGACTTTACACATATATATAAGATTACGGAATTCTACTAAATGCACTGCAGTTATGCCGTTATGGATTTTTGTTCAGTTCGCTAAAGAAGGTTTATTAACTAAAGTATGTTAAACCAGTTATTTGAAGCATTTCGATATCGATTGCTTAATGCATATATACAAGAAAATCGACTTTATACCTAAATATAAGATTACGGAATTCTTCTAAATGCACTGCCGTTATGCCACCCTGGCTTTATATCACCTTCATTACGTTAAAGAAAGTTAATTAACTTAAATATGTTAAACTAATGATTTGAAGCATCTCGATATCGATTGCTAAATGTGTATATACAAGAAAATCGAATTTATACCTAAATATAAGCTAACGGAATTCTTCTACATGCACTGCCGTTAGGCCGCCATAGCTTTATGCCAACTTCAGTTCGTTAAAGAACGTTTATTAACTTAAATATGTTAAACTAATGAGTTAAAGCATCTCGATATCGATTGCTTAATGTGTATATACAAGAAAATCGACTTTTTACCTAAATATAAGTTTACGGAATTCTTCCAAATGCACTGACGTTATACCGTTATGGCTTTATGTAAACTTCAGTAAGATAAAGAAGGTTAATTAACTTAAAAATGTTAAACTAATGATTTGAAGCATTTCGCTATCTATTGCTAAATGTGTATATACAAGAAAATCGACTTTATACCTAAATATAAGATAACGGAGTTCTTCTAAGTATACTGCCGTTATGGCTTTATGTTAACTTCAGTGCGTTAAAGAAGCTTTCTTAACTTAAATATATAACACTAATGATTTGAGGCATTTCGATATGGATTGCTAAATGTGTATATAAAAGAAAATCGAATTTATATCTAAACATAAGATTACGGAATACTTCCAAATGTACTGTCGTTATGCCGCCATGGCTTTATATCACCTTCATTACGTTAAAGAAAGTTAATTAACTTAAATATGTTAAACTAATGATTTGAAGCATCTCGATATCGATTGCTAAATGTGTATATACAAGAAAATCGAATTTATACCTAAATATAAGCTAACGGAATTCTTCTACATGCACTGCCGTTAGGCCGCCATAGCTTTATGCCAACTTCAGTTCGTTAAAGAACGTTTATTAACTTAAATATGTTAAACTAATGAGTTAAAGCATCTCGATATCGATTGCTTAATGTGTATATACAAGAAAATCGACTTTTTACCTAAATATAAGTTTACGGAATTCTTCCAAATGCACTGACGTTATACCGTTATGGCTTTATGTAAACTTCAGTAAGATAAAGAAGGTTAATTAACTTAAATATGTTAAACTAATGATTTGAAGCATTTCGCTATCTATTGCTAAATGTGTATATACAAGAAAATCGACTTTATACCTAAACATAAGATAACGGAATTCTTCTAAGTATACTGCCGTTATGGCTTTATGTTAACTTCAGTGCGTTAAAGAAGCTTTCTTAACTTAAATATATAACACTAATGATTTGAGGCATTTCGATATGGATTGCTAAATGAGTATATACAAAAAAATCGACTTTATACCTAAATAAAAGGTTTCGGAATTCTTCTACATGCACTGCCGTTATGCCGCCATGGCTTTATGTTAACTTCAGTGCGTTTAAGAAGCTTTATGAACTTAAATATTTTAAACTAATAATTTGAAGCATTTCGATATCGATTGCCAAATGTGTATATACAAGAAAATCGACTTTATACTTAAATATAAGGTAACGGAATTCTTTTAAATGCACTGCCGTTATGCCATTATGGCTTTATGTTAACTTCAGTTCATTAAAGAAGGTTTATTAACTTAAATATTCTAAACTAATGATTTTAAGCATTTCGATATCGATTGCTTAATGCATGTATACAGAAAATCGACTTTATACCTAAATATAAGACTACGGAATTCTTCCAAATGTACTGTCGTTATGCCGCCATGGCTTTATGTCACCTTCAGTACGTTAAAGAAGGTTAATTAACTTAAATATGTTAAACTAATGATTTGAAGCATTTCTATTTCGATTGCTAAATGTGTATGTACAATAAAATACACTTTATACCTAAATATAAGATCACGGAATTCTTCTAATTGCACTGCCGCCATTGCTTTATGCCAACTTCAGTTCGTTAAAGAAGGTTTATGAACTTAAATATTTTAAACTAATGATTTGAAGCATTTCTATATCGATTGCTAAATGTGTATGTACAACAAAATCGACTTTATAACTAAATATAAGATAACGGAGTTCATATAAATATACTGCCGTTATGCCGTTATGGCTTTATGTAAACTTCAGAAAGATAAAGAGGGTTAATTAACTTAAATATGCTAAACCAGTTATTTGAAGCATTTCGATACCGACTGCAAAATGTGTATATACAGAAAAATCGACTTTTTGCCTAAATACAAGACTACGGAAATCTTCCAAATGCAGTGCTGTTATGGCTTTATGTCAACTTCAGTTCGCTAAATGAGGTTTGTTAGCTAAAATATGTTAAACCAGTTATCTGAAGCATTACGATATCGATCTTCTACTGCTCCTACCAGGGGCTTGGCAATAGTCACATTTTTGTTTCACTTTGCTAACGCTCTAGGGCTAAACTATGGAACAAGGTGGTTCGAACATAAAGCACTGGTTAGTTAATTTAAAGAGCTCTCAGGAAAGTCTTCAATCTTTCTTCTACTCCTACAGGGGCTTGGCATTGTCGCATTTTTGTTTCAACTTTGCTAACGCTCTAGGGCTAAACTATGGACAAGGTGGGTTAAACATAAAGCATTGTAAATAATTTAAAGAGGTCTTTGGAAAAACCCCAATTTTTCTTCTACTCCTACCAGGGCTTGGCAATAGTCACATTCTTTTTCAATTTGTAAAGCTCTGAGGTAAACTTTGGAACGAGGTGGGCAAAATAAAACATTGGTTAGATAATTTAAAGGGCTTTCAGGAAAGTCTTCAATTTTCTTCTGCTCCAACCAGGCGCTTGGCAATAGTCACATTTTTGTTTCACACTTTGCTAACGCTCCAGTGGCTAAACTATTGAAACGAGGTGGGTCGAACATAAAGCATTGGTTAGATGATTTAAAGAGCTCTCAGGAAAGTCTTCAATCTTTCTTCTACTCCTACAAGGGGCTTGGCAATAGTCACATTTTTGTTTCAACTTTGCTAACGCTCTGAGGCTAAACTATTTGAACGAGATGGGTCGAACATAAAGCATTGGTTAGATACTAAAAGAGAAAATCTTCAATCTTTCTTCTACTCCTACCAGACGCTTCGCAAATAGTCACATTTTTGATTTCACTTTTGATAACGCTCTAGCGGGTAAACTATTGATGAGCAAACATTGGTATAACTAAGGCTTTAGGAAAGTCTTCAATCCTTCTTCTACTCTAACCAGGCGCTTGGCAATAGTCACATTTTTGTTTCACTTTTGTAACGCTCTATGAGGTAAACTATTTGAACGAGGTGAGGTCAAACATAAAGCATGGTTAGATAATTTAAAGAGCTCTCAGGAAAGTCTTCAATCTTTCTTCTACTCCTAACCAGGCGCTTGGCAATAGTCACATTTTTGTTTCAACTTTTGATAACGCTCTATCGGCTAAACTATTTGAACGAGGTGAGTCAAACATAAAGAATTTGTTAGATAATTTAAAGAGCTCTTAGGAAAGCTTTCAATCTTTCTTTACTCCTACCAGGCGCTTGGCAATAGTGCACATTTTTGTTTCAACTTTGCTAACGCTCTAGGGCTAAACTTTGAAACGAGGTGGGTCAAACATAAAGCATTGGTTAGATAATTTAAAGAGCTTTCAGGAAAGTCTTCAATCTTTCTTCTGCTCCTACCAGGCGCTTGGCAATAGTCACATTTTTGTTTCACTTTGCTAACGCTCTAGCGGGTAAACTATTTGAACGAGGTGAGGCAAATAAAAGACATTGGTTAGATAATTTAAAAAGCTTTCAGGAAAGTCTTCAATCTTTCTTCTGCTCCTACCAGGCGGCTTAACAACAGTCACATTTTTGTTTCAACTTTGCTAACGCTCTAGCGGCTAAACTATTTAAACGAGGTGAGTCAAACATAAAACATTGGTTAGTACTTAGAGAGAAAGTCTTCAATCTTTCTTCTACTCCTACCAGACGCTTGAATAGTCACATTTTTGATTCACTTTTGATAACGCTCTAGCGGGTAAACTATTTGAAAACATTGGCTTAATTTGGCTTTCAGGAAAGTCTTCAATCCTTCTTCTACTCTACCGCTGGCATAGTCACTTTTTGTTTACTTTTGTAACTAGTAAACTATTTGAACAGGTGGTCAAAAAAACATTTATAATTAAAGATCCGGAAATCTTCAATCCTTCTTCTATCACAGGTTGGTTGCAATTTTTGTTTACTTTTAACGTCTAGTAAACTATTAAACAAGTTAAAATAAAGCATTAAATAATTTAGAGGTTTTGAAACTCAATTTTTCTTATATCCTACCAGGTTGGCAATAGTCAATTTTTTCATTTGCTAAATCAGACTAAATTTCAAAGAGGTGGGTAAACATAAAATTGTTAGTAATTTAAACAGTTTCGAAGCTTCATCTTTCTTCTGCTCCACCAGGCGCTTGGCAATAGTCACATTTTTGTTTCACTTTGCTAACGCTCCAGGGCTAAACTATTGAAACGAGGTGGGTCGAACATAAAGCATTGGTTAGATGATTTAAAAGCTTCAGGAAAGTCTTCAATCTTTCTTCTCTCCTACAAGGGGCTTGCAATAGTCACATTTTTGTTTCAACTTTGCCGTTAGGCTAATATTTAACTTCGAAATAAAGATGGTTAATAACTTAAAAGCTCCAGGAATTTAACTTTTCATACCGACGCTTGAATAGTCACTTTTTGCCTTTATAAGCCTACGGAAACTTCAAGAGGTGAGGCAAACAAAAAAATTGGCTAAATAATTAAAGGGTTTCGAAGCTTCAATCCTTCTTCTACTCTAACCAGGCGCTGGCAATAGTCACATTTTTGTTTCACTTTTGTAACGCTCATGGGTAAACTATTTGAACGAGGTGGGCAAACATAAAGCATTGGTTAGATATTTAAAGAGCTCTCAGGAAAGTCTTCAATCTTTCTTCTACTCTAACCGGCGCTGGCAATAGTCACATTTTTGTTTCACTTTTGATAACGCTCTATGGGTAAACTATTTGAACGAGGTGGTCAAACATAAAGCATTGTTAGATAATTTAAAGAGCTCTAGGAAAGTTTCAATCTTTCTTTACTCCTACCAGGCGCTTGGCAATAGGCACATTTTTGTTTCAACTTTGCTAACGCTCTAGTGGCTAAACTATTGAACGAGGTGGGTCAAACATAAACATTGGTTAGATAATTTAAAGAGCTCTCAGGAAAGTCTTCAATTTTCTTCTACTCCTACCAGGCGCTGCAATAGTCACATTTTTGTTTCACTTTTGATAACGCTCTAGCGGGTAAACTATTTGAACGAGGTGAGGCAAATAAAAAACATTGGTTAGATAATTTAAAAAGCTTTCAGGAAAGTCTTCAATTTTCTTCTGCTCCTACCAGGCGCTTGGCAATAGTCACATTTTTGTTTAAACTTTGCTAACGCTCTATCGGGTAAACTATTTGAACGAGGTGGGGTCAAACATAAAAGCATTGGTTAGTTTTCTTAGGAAAGTCTTAAAGTCTTTCTTCTACCCCAAACCAGACGCTTGAAAATAGTCACATTTTTGTTTCACTTTTGATAACGCTCTATCGGGTAAACTATTTGAAAAAAAATTTTGGTTTTAAAGGCTCTTAGGAAAATTTTTAAACTCTTTCTTTTTACTCCTACCAGGGGCTTGGCAATGGGTCACATTTTTGTTTAAATTTTTGCTAACGCTCTAGCGGCTAAACTTTTGGGAAACGAGGGGGGTTCAAACATAAAGCATTGGTTAGTTAATTTAAAGAGCTCTCAGGAAAGTCTTCAATCTTTCTTCTACTCCTATCAGGGGTTTGGCTATTGTCGCATTTTTGTTTAAATTTTTGCTAACGCTCTATCGGGTAAACTATTTAAAGCGAGGTGGGTTAAATAAAAGCATTGATAAAGATAATTTAAAGAGGTTTAGGAAAACTCCAATTTTTCTTCTGCTCCTACCAGGGGGCTTGGCAATAGTCACATTTTTTTTCAACTTTGCTAACGCTCTGCGGCTAAACTGTTGGAACGAGGTGGGGTCAAACATAAAACATTGGTTAGCTATTTAAAAGGGAAAAGTCTTAAAGTCTTTCTTCTGCTCCTACCAGACGCTTGAAAATAGTCACATTTTTGTTTCATTTTTGATAACGCTCTAGCGGGTAAACTATTTGAAAACATTGGTTAGCTCTTAGGAAAATCTTCACTCTTTCTTCTACTCCTACCAGGGGCTTGGCAATAGTCACATTTTTGTTTAAATTTTTGCTAACGCTCTAGCGGCTAAACTATAGGAACAAGGTGGTTCAAACATAAAGCATTGGTTAGTTAATTTAAAGAGCTCTCAGGAAAGCCCTTCAATTTTTCTTCTACTCCTATCAGGGGCTTGGCTATTGTCGCATTTTTGTTTCAACTTTGCTAACGCTCTAGGCTAAACTATGGAAAGCAAGGTGGGTTAAACATAAAGCATTGATAAAGATAATTTAAAGAGGTCTTAGGAAAACCCTTCAATTTTTTCTTCTACCCCTACCAGGGGCTTGGCAATAGTCACATTCTTTTTCAAATTTGCTAACGCTCTGAGGCTAAACTGTTGGAACGAGGTGGGTCAAACATAAGACATTGGTTAGATAATTTAAAGGGCTTTCAGGAAAGTCTTCAATCTTTCTTCTGCTCCAACCAGGCGCTTGGAAATAGTTACATTTTTGTTTCAACTTTGAAAACGCTCTGAGGCTAAACTATTGGAAAGAGGTGGGTCAAACATATAGCATTGGTTACATAATTTAAAGAGCTCTTAGGAAAATCTTCACTCTTTCTTCTACTTCTACCAGGGGTTTGAAAATAGTCACATTTTTGTTTCAACTTTGCTAACGCTCTAGCGGCTAAACTATTGGAACGAGGTGGATCACACATAAAGCATTGGTTAGATAACTTAAAAAGCTCCCAGGAAAGTCCCCAATTTTTCTTCTACTCCTACCAGGGGCTTGGCAATAGTCACATTTTTGTTTCAACTTTGCTAACGCTCTGAGGCTAAACTAATGGAACGAAGTGGGTTAAACATAAGGCATTGGTTAGATAATGTAAAAAGCTCTCAGGAAAGTCTTCAATCTTTCTTCTATTTCTATCAGGGACTTGGCAATAGTCACATTTTTGTTTCAACTTTGCTAACGCTCTAGCGGCTAAACTACTTGAACGAGGTGGGACGAACATAAAGCGTTGATTAGATAATTTAAAGAGCTCTCTTGAAAAACTTCAATCTTTCTTCTACTCCTATCAGGGGCTTGGCCATAGACACATTTTTGTTTCAACTTTGCTAACGCTCTGAGGCTAAACTATTTGAGCGAGGTGGGTCGAACAAAAAACATTGGTTTGATAATTTAAAGAGCTCTCAGGAAAGTCTTCAATCTTTCTTCTACTCCTATCAGGGGTTTGGCAATAGTCACATTCTTGTTTCAGTTTACTAACGCTCTAGCGGCTAAAATATTAGAACGAGGTGGGTCAAACATAAAGCATTGGTTAGATAATTTAAAAAGCTCTCAGGAAAGTCCCCAATTTTTTTCTACTCCTACCAGGGGCTTGGCAATAGTCACATTTTTGTTTCAACTTTGCTAACGCTCTGAACTAAACTATTAGAACGAGGTGGGTCAAACATAGAGCATTGCTTAGATAAATACAAGAACTCTCAGGAAAATCTTCACTGTTTCTTCTAGTCCTACCAGGGGCTTGGAAATAGTCACATTTTTGTTTCACTTTTAATAACGCTCTACCGGGTTAACTATTGAAACGAGGTGGGTCGAACATAAAGCATTGGTTAGATAATTTAAAGAGCTCTCAGGAAAGTCTTTCCTCTACATCTACCAGGGGCGTGGCAATAGTCACATTTATGTTTCAACTTTGCTAAAGCTCTGAGGCTAAACTATTGGAACGAGGTGGGTCAAACATAAAGCATTGGTTAGATAATTTAAAGAGCTCTCAGGAAAGTCTTCAATCTTTCTTCTAGTCCTACCAGAGGCTTGGCATTAGTCACATTTTTGTTTCAACTTTGCTAACGCTCTGAGGCTAAACTATTTGAACGAGGTTTGTCGAACTTAAAGCATTGGTTAGAAAATTTAAAGAGCTCTGTGGAAAGTCTTCAATCTTTTTTCTACTCCTATCAGGGGCTTGGCAATAGTCACATTTTTGTTTCAGTTTGCTAACGCTCTAGCGGCTAAACTATTGGAACGAGGTGGGTCAAACTTAGAGCATTGGTTAGATAATTTAAAGGGCTCTCAGGAAAGACCCCAATTTTTTTCTACTCCTACCAGGGGCTTGGCAATAGTCACATTTTTGTTTCAACTTTGCTAACGCTCTGAGGCTAAACTATTGGAACGAGGTGGGTCAAACATAAAGCATTGGTTAGATAATTTAAAGAGCTCTTAGGAAAATCTTCACTCTTTCTTCTACCCCTACCAGGGGCTTTGAAAGAATCACATTTTTGTTTCAATTTTGATAACGCTCTGAGGCTAAACAATTTTAACGAGGTGAGTCAAACATACAACATTGGTTAGATTATTAAAAGAGCTCTCAGGAAAGTCTTCAATCTTTCTTTTACATCTACCAGGCGTGTGGCAATAGTCACATTTTTGTTTCAACTTTGCTAACGCTCTGAGGCTAAACTATTGGAACGAGGTGGGTCAAACATATAGCATTGGTTAGGTAATTTAAAGAGCTCTCAGGAAAGTCTTCCATCTTTCTTCTACTCCTACCAGGCGCTTGGCAATAGTCACATTTTTGTTTCACTTTTGATAACGCTCTAGCGGGTAAAATATTTAAACGAGGTGGGTCAAACATAAAGCATTGGTTAGGTAATTTAAAGACCTCTTAGGAAAACCTTCCATCTTTCTTCTACTCCTACCAGGCGCTTGGCAATAGTCACATTTTTGTTTCACTTTTGATAACGCTCTAGCGGGTAAACTATTTAAACGAGGTGGGTCAAACATAAAGCATTGGTTAGGTAATTTAAAGAGCTCTCAGGAAAGTCTTCAATCTTTCTTCTACTCCTACCAGGCACTTGGCAATAGTCACATTTTTGTTTCAACTTTGCTAACGCTCTAGTGGCTAGATTATTGAAACGAGGTGTGTCGAACATAAAGCACTGGTTAGATAATTTAAACTAATGAGTTGAACCATCTCGATTTCGATTGCTTAATGTGTATATACAACAAAATCGACTTTATGCCTAAATATAAGATTACGGAATTCTTCTAAATGCACTACCATTATACCGCTATGGCTTTACGTAAACTTCAGTCAGATAAAGAAGGTTAATTAACTTAAATATGTTAAACTAATGACTTGAAGCATCTCGATATCTATTTCTAAATGTGTATATACAAAAAACCGACATTATACCTAAATATAAGTTTACGGTATTCTTCCAAATGCACTGGCGTTATACCGTTATGGCTTTACGTAAACTTCAGTCAGATAAAGAAGGTTAATTAACTTAAATATGTTGAACTAATGATTTGAAGCATTTCGATATCGATTGCTAAATGTGTATATATAAGAAAATCGACTTTATACCTAAATATAAGATTACGGAATTCTTCTAAATGCACTGCCGTTATGCCGCAATGGCTTCAAGCCAACTTCAGATCGTTAAAGAAGGTTTATTAACTTAAATATGTTAAACTAATGAGTTGAACCATCTCGATATCGATTGCTAATGTGTATATACAATAAGATCGACTTTATACTTAAATATAAAATTATAACATTACGGAAATCTTCTAAATGCACTGCCGTTTTTCCGTTAAGGCTTTATGTAGACTTCAGTAAGCTAAAAAGCGTTTATTAACTTAATATTTTAAACTAATGATTTGAAGCATTTCGATATCGCTTGCTAATTGTGTATGCAAAAGAAAATCGAATTTATACCTAAACATAAAATTACGGAATCCTTCCAAATGTACTGTCGTTATGCCGCCATGTCTTTTTGTCACCTTCATTACGTTAAAGAAGGCTAATTAACTTATATATGTTAAACTAATGATTTGAAGCATTTCGCGATCGTTTGTAAATGTGTATATACAAGAAAAGCGACTTTATACCTAAATATAAAATTATAACATTACGGAATTCTTCTAGATGCACTGCCGTTATACCGTTAAGGCTTTATGTAGACTTCAGTATGCTAAAAAATGTTTATTAACTTAATATGTTAAACTAATGATTTGAAGCATTTCGATATCGATAGCTAAATGTGTATATACAAGAAAATCGACTTTATACCTAAATATAAGATTACGGAATTCTTCTAAATGCACTGCCGTTATGCCGCCATGGCCTTAAGCCAACTTCAGTACGTTAAAGAAGGTTTATTAACTTAAATATATGTTACACTAATGACTCGAAGCATTCCGATATCGATTGCTAAATGTGTGTGTACAACAAAATCGACTTTATACCTAAATATAAGATAACGGAATTCATATAAATATACTGCCGTTTTGCCGTTATGGCTTTATGTGAACTTCAGTAAGATAAAGAAGGTTAATTAACTTAAATATGTTAAGATAAAGGTTTGAAGCATTTCGATATCGATTGCTAAATGCGTATGTACAACAAAATCGACTTTATACCTAAATATAAGATTACGGAAATTTTCCAAATGCACTGCCTTTATGCCGCCATGGCTTTATATTACCTTCATTACGTTAAAGAAGGTTAATAACTTAAATATGTTAAACTAATGATTTGGAGCATTTCGATATCGATTTCTAAATGTGTATATAAAAGAAAATCGACTTTATACCTAAATATAAGATTACGGAATTCTTCTACATGCACTGCCGTTATGCCGCCATGGCTATATGCCAACGTCAGATCGTTAAAGAAGGTTTATTAACATAAATATGTTAAACGAATGATTTGAAGCATTTCGATATCGATAGCTAAATGTGTATATGCAAGAAAATTGACTTTATACCTAAATATAAGACTACGGAATTCTTCCAAATGTACTGTCGTTATGCCGCCATGGCTTTATATCAACTTCAATACGTTAAAGAAAGGTAATTAACTTAAATATGTTAAACTAATGATTTGAAGCATTTCGATATCGATTGCTAAATGTGTATGTACAACAAAATCGACTTTATACCTAAATATAAGATAACGGAATTCATATAAATATACTTCCGTTATGCCGTTATGGCTTTATGTAAACTTCAGTAAGATAAGGAATGTTAATTAACTTTAATATGTTAAACTAATGATCTGAAGCATTTCGATATCGATTGCTAAATGCGTATGAACAACAAAATCGACTTTATACCTAAATATAGGATAACGGAATTCATATAAATATAATGCCGTTATGTCGTTATGCCGTTATGGCTTTATGTAAACTTCAGTAAGATAAGGAAGGTTAATTAACTTAAATATGTTAAGCTAATGACTTGAAGCATTTCGTTATCGATTGCTAAATGTGTATATACAAGAAAATCGATTTTATACCTAAATATAAAATTATAAAATTACGGAATTCTTCTAAATGCACTGCCGTTATACCGTTAAGGCTTTATGTAGACTTTAGTAAGCTAAAAAGCGTTTATCAGCTTAATATGTTAAACTGATGATTTAAAGCATTTCGATATCGAATGCTAAATGTGTATATACAAGAAAATCGACTTTATACCTAAATATAAGTTTACGGAATTCTTCCAAATGTACTGTCGTTATGCCGCCATGGCTTTATATCAACTTCAATACGTTAAAGAAGGTTAATTAACTTAAATATGTTAAACTAATGATTTGAGGCATTTCGATATCGATTGCTAAATGCGTATTTACAACAAAATCGACTTTATACCTAAATATAAGACTACGGAATTCTTCTAATTGCAATGCCGTTATGCCGCCATGGCTTTATATCAACTTCATACGTTAAAAAAGGTTAGTTAACTTAAATATGTTAAACTAATGATTTGAAGCATTTCGTTATCGATTGCTAAGTGTGTATATACAAGAAAATCGACTTTATACCTAAATATAAGATTATGGAATTCTTCTACATGCACTGCCGTTATGCCGTCATGGCTTTATATCAACTTCAATACGTTAAAGAAGGTTAATTAACTTAAATATGTTAAACTAATGATTTGAGGCATTTCGATATCGATTGCTTAATGCGTATTTACAACAAAATCGACTTTATACCTAAATATAAGACTACGGAATTCTTCTAATTGCAATGCCGTTATGCCGCCATGGCTTTATATCAACTTTATTACGTTAAAAAAGGTTAGTTAACTTAAATATGTTAAACTAATGATTTGAAGCATTTCGTTATCGATTGCTAAGTGTGTATATACAAGAAAATCGACTTTATACCTAAATATAAGATTATGGAATTCTTCTACATGCACTGCCGTTATGCCGTCATGGCTATATGCCAACTTCAGATCGTTAAAGAAGGTTTTTTAACATAAATATGTTAAACTAATGAGTTGAGGCATCTCGATATCGATAGATAAATGTGTAAAGACAAGAAAATCGACTTTATGCCTAAATATAAAATTATAACATTACGGAATTCTGCTAAATGCACTGCCGTTATACCGTTAAGGCTTTATGTAGACTTCAGTAAGCTAAAAAGCGTATATTAACTTAATATGTTAAACAAATGATTTGAAGCATTTCGATATCGATAGCTAAATGTGCATGTACAAGCAAATCGATTTTATACCTAAATATAAGATTATGGAATTCTTCTACATGCACTGCCGTTATGCCGTCATGGCTATATGCCAACTTCAGATCGTTAAAGAAGGTTTATTAACATAAATATGTTAAACTTAAAATATAAGATTACGGAATTCTTCTACATGCACTGCCGTTATGCCGCTATGGCTATATGCCAACTTCAGATCGTTAAAGAAGGTTTATTAACATAGATATGTTAAACGAATGATTTGAAGCATTTCGATATCGGTAGCTAAATGTGTATATACAAGAAAATTTACTTTATACCTAAATATAAGACTACGGAATTCTTCCAAATGTACTGTCGTTATGCCGCCATGGCTTTATATCAACTTCAGTACGTTAAAGAAAGTTAATTAACTTAAATATGTTAAACTAATGATTTGAAGCATTTCGATATCGATTGCTAAATGTGTATTTACAACAAAATCGACTTTATACCTAAATATAAGATAACGGAATTCATATAAATATACTTCCGTTATGCCGTTATGGCTTTATGTAAACTTCAGTAAGATAAAGAATGTTAATTAACTTTAATATGTTAAACTAATGATCTGAAGCATTTCGATATCGATTGCTAAATGCGTATGTACAACAAAATCGACTTTATACCTAAATATAGGATAACGGAATTCATATAAATATAATGCCGTTATGCCGTTATGCCGTTATGGCTTTATGTAAACTTCAGTAAGATAAAGAAGGTTAATTAACTTAAATATGTTAAGCTAATGACTTGGAGCATTTCGTTATCGATTGCTAAATGTGTATATACAAGAAAATCGACTTTATACCTAAATATAAAATTATAACATTACGGAATTCTTCTAAATGCACTGCCGTTATACCGTTAAGGCTTTATGTAGACTTTAGTAAGCTAAAAAGCGTTTATTAGCTTAATATGTTAAACTGATGATTTAAAGCATTTCGATATCGAATGCTAAATGTGTATATACAAGAAAATCGACTTTATACCTAAATATAAGATTACGGAATTCTTCTACATGCACTGCCGTTATGCTGCCATGGCTATATGCCAACTTCAGATCATTAAAGAAGGTTAATTAACTTAAATATGTTAAGATAAAGGTTTAAAGCATTTCGATATCGATTGCTAAATGTGTATATACAAGAAAATTGACTTTATACCTAAATATAAGACCACGGAATTCTTCCAAATGTACTGTCGTTATGCCGCCATGGCTTTTTATCAACTTCAATACGTTAAAGAAGGTTAATTAACTTAAATATGTTAAACTAATGATTTGAGGCATTTTGATATCGATTGCTAAATGCATATTTATAAGAAAATCGACTTTATACCTAAATATAAGATAACGGAATTCATATAAATATACTGCCGTTATGCCGTTATGGCTTTATGTAAACTTCAGTAAGATAAAGAAGGTTAATTAACTTAAATATGCTAAACCAGTTTCTTGAAGCATTTCGATATCGATTGCTAAATGTGTAAATACAAGAACATCGACTTTATACCTAAATAAAAAACTATAACATTACGGAATTCTTCTAAATGCACTGCCTTATACCGTTAAGACTTTATGTAGACTTCAGTAAGCTAAAACGCGTTTATTAACTTAATGTTTTAAACTAATGATTTGAAGCATATCGATATCGATAGCTAAATGTGTATGTACAAGAAAATCGACTTTATACCTAAATATAAAATTACGGAATTCTTCCAAATGCACTGCCGTTATACCGTTATGGCTTTATGTAAACTTCAGTGAGATAAATAAGGTTAATTAACTTAAATTTGTTAAACTAATGATTTGAAGCATTTCGTTATCGATTGCTAAATGTGTATGTACAAGAAAATCGATTTATACCTAAATATAAGACTAAGGAATTCTTCTAATTGCAATGCCGTTATGCCGTCATGGCTATATGCCAACTTCAGATCGTTAAAGAAGGTTTATTAACATAAATATGTTAAACTAATGAGTTGAAGCATCTCGATATCGATAGCTAAATGTGTAAATACAAGAAAATCGACTTTATACCTAAATATAAGATTACGGAATTCTTCTACATGCACTGCCGTTATGCCGTCATGGCTATATGCCAACTTCAGATCGTTAAAGAAGGTTTATTAATATAAATATGTTAAACTAATGAGTTGAAGCATCTCGATATCGATAGCTAAATGTGTAAATACAAGAAAATCGACTTTATACCTAAATATAAGATTACGGAATTCTTCTACATGCACTGCCGTTATACCGTTAAGGCTTTATGTAGACTTCAGTAAGCTAAAAAGCGTTTATTAACTTAATATGTTAAACAAATGATTTGAAGCATTTCGATATCGATAGCTAAATGTGCATGTACAAGCAAATCGATTTTATACCTAAATATAAGATTATGGAATTCTTCTACATGCACTGCCGTTATGCCGTGATGGCTATATGCCAACTTCAGATCGTTAAAGAAGGCTTATTAACATAAATATGTTAAACTAATGAGTTGAAGCATCTCGATATCGATTGCTAAATGTGTACATACAACAAAATTGACTTTATACCTAAATAAAAGATTACGGAATTCTTCCAAATGCACTGCCGTTATACCGTTATGGCTTTATGTAAACTTCAGTAAGATAAAGAAGGTTAATTAACTTAAATATGTTAAACTAATGATTTGAAGCATTTCGTTATCGATTGCTAAATGTGTATATACAAGAAAACCGGCTTTGTACCTAAATATAAAATAACGGAATCCTTCTACATGCACTGCCGTTATGCCGCCATGGCTTTATGCCAACTTCCGTTCGTTAAAGAAGGTTTATTAACTTAAATATGTTAAACTAATGATTTGAAGCATTTCGATATTGATTGCTAAATATGTATATACAACAAAATCGACTTTATACCTAAATATAAGTTTACGGAATTCTTCCAAATGCACTGCCGTTATACCGTTATTGCTTTATGTAAACTTCAGTAAGATAAAGAAGGTTAATTAACTTAAATATGTTAAACTAATGATTTGAAGCATTTCGATATCGATTGCTAAATGTGTATGTACAACAAAATCGATTTTAGACCTAAATATAAGATAACGGAATTCTTCCAAATGTACTGTCGTTATGCCGCCATGGCTTTATATCCACTTCAATACGTTAAAGAAGGTTAATTAACTTAAATATTTTAAACTAATGATTTGAGGCATTTCGATATCGATTGCTAAATTCGTAGTTATTTACAACAAAATCGACTTTATACCTAAATATAAGATAACGGAATTCTTCTAAATGCACTGTCGTTATGCCGCCATGGCTTTATATCACCTTCATTACGTTAAAGAAGGTTAACTAACTTAAATACGTTAAACTAATGATTTGAAGATTTTCGATATCGATTGCTAAATGTGTAAATACAAGAAAATCGACTATATACCTAAATATCAGATTACGGAACTCTTCTGCCTGCACTGTCGTTATGCCGCCATGGCTTTATATCAACTTCAATACGTTAAAAAGGTTAATTAACTTAAATATGTTAAACTAATGGTTTGAAGCATTTCGAAATTGATTGCCAAATATGTATATACAACAAAATCGACTTTATACCTAAATATAAGTTTACGGAATTCTTCCAAATGCACTGCCGTTATACCGTCATGGCTTTATGTAAACTTCAGTAAGATAAAGAAGGTTAATTAACTTAAATATGTTAAACTAATGATTTGAAGCATTTCGATATCGATTGCTAATTGCGTATGTACAAGAAAATCGACTTTATACCTAAATATAAGATAACGGAATTCACATAAATGTACTGCCGTTATGCCGTTATGGCTTTATGTAAACTTCAGTAAGATAAAGAAGGTTAATTAACTTAAATATGCTAAACCAGTTATTTGAAGCATTTCGATATCGATTGCTAAATGTGTAAATACAAGAAAATCGACTTTATAGCTAAATATGAAATTATAGCATTACGGAATTCTTCTAAATGCACTGCCGTTATACCGTTAAAAGTTCATGTAGACTTCAGTAAGCTAAAAAGCGTTTATTAACTTAATATGTTAAACTAATGATTTGAAGCATTTCGTTATCGATAGCTAAATGTGTATGTACAAGAAAATCGACTTTATACCCAAATATAAGATTACGGAATTCTTCTAAATGCACTGCCGTTATGCCGTTATGGCTTTATTTAAACTTCAGTAAGATAAAGAAGGTTAATTAACTTATATATGTTAAACTAATGATTTGAAGCATTTCGTTATCGATTGCTAAACGTGCATATACAAGAAAATCGACTTTATACCTAAATATAAGACTACGGAATTCTTCTAATTGCACTGCCGTTATGCCGTTATGGCTTTATTTAAACTTCAGTAAGATAAAGAAAGTTAATTAACTTATATATGTTAAACTAATGATTTGAAGCATTTCGTGATCGATTGCTAAATGTGTATGTACAAGAAAATCGACTTTATACCTAAATATAAGATTACGGAATTCTTCCAAATGCACTGCCGTTATACCGTTAAGGCTTTATGTATCCTTTAGTAAGCTAAAAAGCGTTTATTAACTTAATATGTTGAACTAATGATTTGAAGCATTTCGATATCGATAGCTAAATGTGTATTTACAAGAAAATCGACTTTATACCTAAATATAAGATAACGGAATTCATATAAATATACTGCCGTTATGCCGTTATGGCTTTATGTAAACTTCAGTAAGATAAAGAAGGTTAATTAACTTAAATATGCTAAACCAGTTTCTTGAAGCATTTCGATATCGATTGCTAAATGTGTAAATACAAGAAAATCGACTTTATACCTAAATAAAAAATTATAACATTACGGAATTCTTCTAAATGCACTGCCTTATACCGTTAAGGCTTTATGTAGACTTCAGTAAGCTAAAACGCGTTTATTAACTTAATATTTTAAACTAATGATTTGAAGCATTTCGATATCGATAGCTAAATGTGCATGTACAAGCAAATCGATTTTATACCTAAATATAAGATTATGGAATTCTTCTACATGCACTGCCGTTATGCCGTGATGGCTATATGCCAACTTCAGATCGTTAAAGAAGGTTTATTAACATAAATATGTTAAACTAATGAGTTGAAGCATCTCGATATCGATTGCTAAATGTGTACATACAACAAAATTGACTTTATACCTAAATAAAAGATTACGGAATTCTTCCAAATGCACTGCCGTTATACCGTTATGGCTTTATGTAAACTTCAGTAAGATAAAGAAGGTTAATTAACTTAAATATGTTAAACTAATGATTTGAAGCATTTCGTTATCGATTGCTAAATGTGTATATACAAGAAAATCGGCTTTGTACCTAAATATAAAATAACGGAATCCTTCTACATGCACTGCCGTTATGCCGCCATGGCTTTATGCCAACTTCCGTTCGTTAAAGAAGGTTTATTAACTTAAATATGTCAAACTAAAGATTTGAAGCATTTCGATATCGATTGCTAAATGTGTATGTACATGAAAATCGAATTTATACCTAAATATAAGATTACGGAATTCTGCTAAATGCACTGTCGTTATGTCGCCATGGCTTTATGCCAACTTCCGTTCGTTAAAGAAGGTTTATTAACTTAAATATGTTAAACTAATGATTTGAAGCATTTCGATATTGATTGCTAAATATGTATATACAACAAAATCGACTTTATACCTAAATATAAGTTTACGGAATTCTTCCAAATGCACTGCCGTTATACCGTTATGGCTTTATGTAAACTTCAGTAAGATAAAGAAGGTTAATTAACTTGAATATGTTAAACTAATGACTTGAAGCATTTCGTTATCGATTGCTAAGTGTGTATATACAACAAAATCGACTTTATACCTAAATATAAGATTACGGAATTCTGCTAAATGCACTGTCGTTATGTCGCCATGGCTTTATGCCAACTTCCGTTCGTTAAAGAAGGTTTATTAACTTAAATATGTTAAACTAATGATTTGAAGCATTTCGATATTGATTGCTAAATATGTATATACAACAAAATCGACTTTATACCTAAATATAAGTTTACGGAATTCTTCCAAATGCACTGCCGTTATACCGTTATTGCTTTATGTAAACTTCAGTATGATAAAGAAGGTTAATTAACTTAAATATGTTAAACTAATGATTTGAAGCATTTCGATATCGATTGCTAAATGTGTATGTACAACAAAATCGAGTTTAGACCTAAATATAAGATAACGGAATTCTTCCAAATGTACTGTCGTTATGCCGCCATGGCTTTATATCCACTTCAATACGTTAAAGAAGGTTAATTAACTTAAATATTTTAAACTAATGATTTGAGGCATTTCGATATCGATTGCTAAATTCGTATTTACAACAAAATCGACTTTATACCTAAATATAAGATAACGGAATTCTTCTAAATGCACTGTCGTTATGCCGCCATGGCTTTATATCACCTTCATTACGTTAAAGAAGGTTAACTAACTTAAATACGTTAAACTAATGATTTGAAGATTTTCGACATCGATTGCTAAATGTGTAAATACAAGAAAATCGACTATATACCTAAATATCAGATTACGGAACTCTTCTGCCTGCACTGTCGTTATGCCGCCATGGCTTTATAACAACTTCAATACGTTAAAAAGGTTAATTAACTTAAATATGTGAAACTAATGGTTTGAAACATTTCGAAATTGATTGCTAAATATGTATATACAACAAAATCGACTTTATACCTAAATATAAGTTTACGGAATTCTTCCAAATGCACTGCCGTTATACCGTCATGGCTTTATGTAAACTTCAGTAAGATAAAGAAGGTTAATTAACTTAAATATGTTAAACTAATGATTTGAAGCATTTCGATATCGATTGCTAATTGCGTATGTACAAGAAAATCGACTTTATACCTAAATATAAGATAACGGAATTCACATAAATGTACTGCCGTTATGCCGTTATGGCTTTATGTAAACTTCAGTAAGATAAAGAAGGTTAATTAACTTAAATATGCTAAACCAGTTATTTGAAGCATTTCGATATCGATTGCTAAATGTGTAAATACAAGAAAATCGACTTTATAGCTAAATATGAAATTATAACATTACGGAATTCTTCTAAATGCACTGCCGTTATACCGTTAAAAGTTCATGTAGACTTCAGTAAGCTAAAAAGCGTTTATTAACTTAATATGTTAAACTAATGATTTGAAGCATTTCGTTAGCGATAGCTAAATGTGTATGTACAAGAAAATCGACTTTATACCCAAATATAAGATTACGGAATTCTTCTAAATGCACTGCCGTTATGCCGTTATGGCTTTATTTAAACTTCAGTAAGATAAAGAAGGTTAGTTAACTTATATATGTTAAACTAATGATTTGAAGCATTTCGTTATCGATTGCTAAACGTGCATATACAAGAAAATAGACTTTATACCTAAATATAAGACTACGGAATTCTTCTAATTGCACTGCCGTTATGCCGTTATGGCTTTATTTAAACTTCAGTAAGATAAAGAAAGTTAATTAACTTATATATGTTAAACTAATGATTTGAAGCATTTCGTGATCGATTGCTAAATGTGTATGTACAAGAAAATCGACTTTATACCTAAATATAAGATTACGGAATTCTTCCAAATGCACTGCCGTTATACCGTTAAGGCTTTATGTATCCTTTAGTAAGCTAAAAAGCGTTTATTAACTTAATATGTTGAACTAATGATTTGAAGCATTTCGATATCGATAGCTAAATGTGTATTTACAAGAAAATCGACTTTATACCTAAATATAAGATAACGGAATTCATATAAATATACTGCCGTTATGCCGTTATGGCTTTATGTAAACTTCAGCAAGATAAAGAAGGTTAATTAACTTAAATATGCTAAACCAGTTTCTTGAAGCATTTCGATATCGATTGCCAAATGTGTAAATACAAGAAAATCGACTTTATACCTAAATAAAAAATTATAACATTACGGAATTCTTCTAAATGCACTGCCTTATACCGTTAAGGCTTTATGTAGACTTCAGTAAGCTAAAACGCGTTTATTAACTTAATATTTTAAACTAATGATTTGAAGCATTTCGATATCGATAGCTAAATGTGTATGTACAAGAAAATCGACTTTATACCTAAATATAAGATTACGGAATTCTTCCAAATGCACTGCCGTTATACCGTTATGGCTTTATGTAAACTTCAGTGAGATAAATAAGGTTAATTAACTTAAATTTGTTAAACTAATGATTTGAAGCATTTCGTTATCGATTGCTAAATGTGTATGTACAAGAAAATCGATTTATACCTAAATATAAGACTACGGAATTCTTCTAATTGCAATGCCGTTATGCCGCCATGGCTTTATATCAACTTCATTACGTTAAAAAAGGTTAATTAACTTAAATATGTTAAACTAATGATTTGAAGCATTTCGTTATCGATTGCTAAGTGTGTATATACAAGAAAATCGACTTTATACCTAAATATAAGATTACGGAATTCTTCTACATGCACTGCCGTTATGCCGTCATGGCTATATGCCAACTTCAGATCGTTAAAGAAGGTTTATTAACATAAATATGTTAAACTAATGAGTTGAAGCATCTCGATATCGATAGCTAAATGTGTAAATACAAGAAAATCGACTTTATACCTAAATATTAAATTATAAGATTACGGAATTCTGCTAAATGCACTGCCATTATACCGTTAAGGCTTTATGTAGACTTCAGTAAGCTAAAAAGCGTTTATTAACTTAATATGTTAAACAAATGATTTGAAGCATTTCGATATCGTTAGCAAAATGTGCATGTACAAGCAAATCGATTTTATACCTAAATATAAGATTATGGAATTCTTCTACATGCACTGCCGTTATGCCGTCATGGCTATATGCCAACTTCAGATCGTTAAAGAAGGTTTATTAACATAAATATGTTAAACTAATGAGTTGAAGCATCTCGATATCGATTGCTAAATGTGTACATACAACAAAATTGACTTTATACCTAAATAAAAGATTACGGAATTCTTCCAAATGCACTGCCGTTATACCGTTATGGCTTTATGTAAACTTCAGTAAGATAAAGAAGATTAATTAACTTAAATATGTTAAACTAATGATTTGAAGCATTTCGTTATCGATTGCTAAATGTGTATATACAAGAAAATCGGCTTTGTACCTAAATATAAAATAACGGAATTCTTCTACATGTACTGCCGTTATGCCGCCATGGCTTTATGCCAACTTCCGTTCGTTAAAGAAGGTTTATTAACTTAAATATGTTAAACTAAAGATTTGAAGCATTTCGATATCGATTGCTAAATGTGTATGTACATGAAAATCGAATTTATACCTAAATATAAGATAACGGAATTCTTCCAAATTCACTGCCGTTATACCGTTATGGCTTTATGTAAACTTCAGTAAGATAAAGAAGTTTAATTAACTTGAATATGTTAAACTAATGACTTGAAGCATTTCGTTATCGATTGCTAAGTGTGTGTATACAACAAAATCGACTTTATACCTAATTGTAAGATTACGGAATTCTGCTAAATGCACTGTCGTTATGTCGCCATGGCTTTATGTCAACTTCCGTTCGTTAAAGAAGGTTTATTAACTTAAATATGTTAAACTAATGATTTGAAGCATTTTGATATTGATTGCTAAATATGTATATACAACAAAATCGACTTTATACCTAAATATAAGTTTACGGAATTCTTCCAAATGCACTGCCGTTATACCGTTATGGCTTTATGTAAACTTCAGTAAGATAAAGAAGGTTAATTAACTTAAATATGTTAAACTAATGATTTGAAGCATTTCGTTATCGATTGCTAAATGTGTATATACAAGAAAATCGGCTTTGTACCTAAATATAAAATAACGGAATCCTTCTACATGCACTGCCGTTATGCCGTTATGGCTTTATTTAAACTTCAGTAAGATAAAGAAAGTTAATTAACTTATATATGTTAAACTAATGATTTGAAGCATTTCGTGATCGATTGCTAAATGTGTATGTACAAGAAAATCGACTTTATACCTAAATATAAGATTACGGAATTCTTCCAAATGCACTGCCGTTATACCGTTAAGGCTTTATGTATCCTTTAGTAAGCTAAAAAGCGTTTATTAACTTAATATGTTGAACTAATGATTTGAAGCATTTCGATATCGATAGCTAAATGTGTATTTACAAGAAAATCGACTTTATACCTAAATATAAGATAACGGAATTCATATAAATATACTGCCGTTATGCCGTTATGGCTTTATGTAAACTTCAGTAAGATAAAGAAGGTTAATTAACTTAAATATGCTAAACCAGTTTCTTGAAGCATTTCGATATCGATTGCTAAATGTGTAAATACAAGAAAATCGACTTTATACCTAAATAAAAAATTATAACATTACGGAATTCTTCTAAATGCACTGCCTTATACCGTTAAGGCTTTATGTAGACTTCAGTAAGCTAAAACGCGTTTATTAACTTAATATTTTAAACTAATGATTTGAAGCATTTCGATATCGATAGCTAAATGTGCATGTACAAGCAAATCGATTTTATACCTAAATATAAGATTATGGAATTCTTCTACATGCACTGCCGTTATGCCGTGATGGCTATATGCCAACTTCAGATCGTTAAAGAAGGTTTATTAACATAAATATGTTAAACTAATGAGTTGAAGCATCTCGATATCGATTGCTAAATGTGTACATACAACAAAATTGACTTTATACCTAAATAAAAGATTACGGAATTCTTCCAAATGCACTGCCGTTATACCGTTATGGCTTTATGTAAACTTCAGTAAGATAAAGAAGGTTAATTAACTTAAATATGTTAAACTAATGATTTGAAGCATTTCGTTATCGATTGCTAAATGTGTATATACAAGAAAATCGGCTTTGTACCTAAATATAAAATAACGGAATCCTTCTACATGCACTGCCGTTATGCCGCCATGGCTTTATGCCAACTTCCGTTCGTTAAAGAAGGTTTATTAACTTAAATATGTCAAACTAAAGATTTGAAGCATTTCGATATCGATTGCTAAATGTGTATGTACATGAAAATCGAATTTATACCTAAATATAAGATAACGGAATTCTTCCAAATGCACTGCCGTTATACCGTTATGGCTTTATGTAAACTTCAGTAAGATAAAGAAGGTTAATTAACTTGAATATGTTAAACTAATGACTTGAAGCATTTCGTTATCGATTGCTAAGTGTGTATATACAACAAAATCGACTTTATACCTAAATATAAGATTACGGAATTCTGCTAAATGCACTGTCGTTATGTCGCCATGGCTTTATGCCAACTTCCGTTCGTTAAAGAAGGTTTATTAACTTAAATATGTTAAACTAATGATTTGAAGCATTTCGATATTGATTGCTAAATATGTATATACAACAAAATCGACTTTATACCTAAATATAAATTTACGGAATTCTTCCAAATGCACTGCCGTTATACCGTTATTGCTTTATGTAAACTTCAGTATGATAAAGAAGGTTAATTAACTTAAATATGTTAAACTAATGATTTGAAGCATTTCGATATCGATTGCTAAATGTGTATGTACAACAAAATCGAGTTTAGACCTAAATATAAGATAACGGAATTCTTCCAAATGTACTGTCGTTATGCCGCCATGGCTTTATATCCACTTCAATACGTTAAAGAAGGTTAATTAACTTAAATATTTTAAACTAATGATTTGAGGCATTTCGATATCGATTGCTAAATTCGTATTTACAACAAAATCGACTTTATACCTAAATATAAGATAACGGAATTCTTCTAAATGCACTGTCGTTATGCCGCCATGGCTTTATATCACCTTCATTACGTTAAAGAAGGTTAACTAACTTAAATACGTTAAACTAA